>JACWQW010000240.1:0-11320 GCA_014849355.1 Cryphonectria radicalis
CACCTCTTCTTATAGGTAGGTTTTATATGTGTGTGCGTGCGTGCATATGTGTTTTTGTGTTGCAAAATTGCTATCACTACTTTGCAATTAGCTTGGAAAATGATTAGATTAGTTCAAAAGTAAAGTTCGTAGTTTATTATCGTAGTTTATTCTAAAAATCCTATTCTGTCGTGTATAGTGCGCCGCGTTCTCAACTCTGGTCATGTTGCAATGGACAAGTAATTGTCATCCCGAATTCGGCCCAATCCCTTATTGCTTGTTTTTGTTCCGTCCTACCGAATTTTGCTGCTCGCTTTTATTGGTCAATAGGACAGCTGAGTGCGCTTCGCAGAGCTTGAACCACTTCCCGGTAGTGTAATTCATGTTTTTCGACGACATACCACCAAGGTTCTAGCGCAAAGTTCATACCGCATCCCGCCCATTCCAAAGGATTGAACACCGTCTCTATAACCGTACCTTGCTGGTCTGCCGGAAGTAGAGTTCCCCGCATGCACAATGCGCCTTCTCCAGCTCCACAATGACGAAGTGACTCTCACCAACAACTTGATCCGCGATATTCCACCCTATGGGACCCTGTCGCACACCTGGGGCGGCGACGGCGAGGAGGTCACCTTTCAGGACTTGGCAGACAAGAGGGAGAAACATAAGACTGGATACCAAAAGATCTTGTTCTGTGGCCAGCAAGCTAAGCATGATGGTCTCCAGCACTCCTGGGTAGACACCTGCTGCATCGATAAGACGAGCTCCACCGAGACGGAGGCGATCAACTCCATGTTCCGATGGTATAAACATGCTGAAAAATATTACGTATACCTGTCGGATGTGTCGATGGACTCCACTCAGTCGTCAAGTCCATGGTTACTTCAATTCTAGCACAGTAGATGGTTCACCCGTGCCTGGACGCTCCAAGAGCTTCTTGCACCCTTGTCGGTCAGCTTCTTCTCAGTTGAAGGAGATTGTCTAGGCGACAAGATGTCTCTGGAGAAGGAAATACACAGAATCACCAAGATCAAGGTTGCTGCACTTCGCGGAAGCCCACTGAGCCACTTTCCTACACACGAGCGGATGGCATGGTTCCACGGCCGCCAAACAACGAGAGAAGAGGATACTGCGTATTGTCTGCTCTGGATATTCGATGTGTTTCTACCGATGATCTATGGAGAGGGTAGGGCAAACGAAATGAGTCGGCTGCTAAAGGCTGTTAAAAAGAAAGAAAGCATCTCGAGCATTCCGCGTAGCACATCCCACCAAAGTAAGCAGTCCTGATCTAGCGTCACACTTCTTGCTTAATACTTACCATTTGCTTTCAAAAGTGACTCAAACTTCTCATCTTGTGGTCCCTCTCAGACAGAATGAAGACTTTGTTGGGAGAGAGGCCATTCTCGCACAGCTAATCGGAAAGATTCTGCCAACCGCAAGAAAGAAAGATTGTCAGAGGACGGTGCTCGAGGGCCTTGGAGGCATCGGTAAAACGCAAATCGCCCTTGAAGTTGCCTACCGTGTTTATGATCAGGACTCGGACTGCTCTGTGTTCTGGGTTCCAGCCATCAGCTTGGTGACGTTCGAGAACACCTACAGAGAGATCAGTCAAGCGCTTGGCACGCCAGGCATCGCGGATGACAGAGCGGACGTCAAAAGCTAGTCAAAGCAGCCCTAGAAAAGAGTTTTACTAACTGGCTCTTAATAATCGACAATGTTGACGATATCAGCTTATTCACTGATGGGGCTCTGCAAGACTGCCTCCCTTTCAACCGGAAGGGCTCGATTCTTTTCACGACGCGCAATCATGAAGTTGCGGTGCGGCTCGGTGTTTCACCGAAGAACACATTCGCAATCGACGAAATGAACGAGGTTCAAGGATCAGACCTACTACAGAACGGTCTAAAAGACCGAGAAGTCTGAGATGTTTAAGCTATAAAAGATCTTCTTGAGCACTTGACCTAACTGCCTCTCGCCATTAAGCAAGCATCCGCATACATGGCAAGAACAGGAGAAACGACAACAGCATATTTACGATACTGTCTTACATCCGACGAGACTCAGACGGAGCTCCTGAATGCCGACTTCGAAGACCGGTGGAGGTATTCTAACAACACAAATCCTATCACCACGACGTGGCTCATCTCGTTCTAGCACCTAGCACAATCGTACCCATTGGCGGTGGAGTACTTGAAGTTCATCTGTTTCCTAGAGGAAAAAGACATTCCAGTATCTCTGTTGCCACTGGGAAAGACGAGAAAGCAGGGACTGAAGCGCTCGGGATACTGGAAGGGTATGCGTTTGTTACCGTCCGGGAGCATGGAAACTCGTTCGACATCCATCGCTTGGTACGACTGGCGACACGAAACTGGGTGAAGGTACAATAGGATGCCTGCTGCACGAAAGTGATACAGCACCTCGCTGAAAGATATCCATTTCCGGAACATGAGAATCGACGAGTGTGGATGCAGTATATGCCACATGCTGAGATGGCTTTGCAAGGACGAGATTGATGTATGGACCAAGAAGCAAGCACAAATCTTCTCTGCATTGTTGCAAATAGTTACATTGAAGCTGGGAAATACAGTGAGGCAGAGCAGATGTATCAACAGGGACTACAGCTTTGCGAAAAGCTTTGAGGTCCAGACCATTCTTCAACGCTAGCAAGCATGAACAACTTGGCTGTTACCCTCAACAAGCAGGAGAAGTATGAGGAGGCGGAGCAGATGCATCGACGGGAACTACAGCTCTATGAAAAGATTCGAGGTCTAGATCATCCATTAATACTGGATAGCATAAACAATCTGGCTATGGTACTTAGTAGCCAGAAGAAGTATGACGAGGCAGAAGAGATGCATCGACAAGCTCTAGGACTGATGAAGTTAATTCTGAGTCCAGACCATCCATCAATACTGAACAGCATGAACAACTTTGCCAATGTGCTCGGTAACCAGGGGAAGTACGAGGAGGCAGAGCAAATGCATCGACAAGCACTGCAGCTGAGAGAGTTAGTACCCGGTCCAAACCATCCTTCAACGCTGGCTAGCATGAACAATCTGGCTGTTATGCTTGATAGTCAGGGGAAGTATGAGGAGGCAGAAAAGATGCATCGACAAGCATTGCGGCTGAGGAAGTCATCGCTAGGTCCAGACCATCCTTCAACACTGGACAGCATAAACAACTTAGCTCTTCTGCTCCGTAAGCAGGGGAAGTATAAGGAGGCAGAGGAGATACTTTGATGGGTATGGAAGTTGAGAAGGTTAATGTTGGGTTTGAACCATTTCTTGATTCTGTAAATTAATTAGAAGAACTTTAAAATATTGTTTATAACTTCTTGCAATTGCTCATTAGCACTTGAGTGATTTTCTATCAAACAAATTACAATATTTTATTAATTAGCAATACTAAGTTTAGTCTTCATATGTTTTTAGTAGAACATGTTATTACAATTCTGGCATATTATCGAAAGCTAAAGTACGTAAATGCCATATTAAAGTGAGCTTGCATAGATGGGCGTAGACACGCCTCTTGCAATGCGTTCGAGACTGTTGGTGTTTCTCTGTCCCAGCTGATATAGCATTCGCGATGTTTGTTACACCAAGTCTTTGCATATAAAAGGGGGGGAGGGGGAATTGTTATGTTCTCGCAATATATATCTGTGTGTATGCCGGGATAAGGACTTTAAAAAGTAAATAGAGAATGACCTCAGCTCGGGTGAGATCCTACTTCCTCCCTCAGACCCGACAGATCTCATAATATTGCTAAGAAGAGAGTCCGTGTCAGCGGCATTGACTTTATCCTAGACACTATCGATTCGTTACCTATCATTGCTAGTAATGTGTGGCCATCGCTGGCGGTAATCGCTGCTGAGAGTCACGTTGCACTACTCATATGCTTCGATAGAGTGAAGACTGCGTTGGACGAACAATCCTTGGCCATCGTTAATCAGTGATTGGGCCTGGGCACCTGGGCTACGTGGTTACTCTCGGGTTCAAGGCATTGCCGGTAGTAGTGCGTGTTCCGGGAGGAGGGGGCTAAAGGGATCAGGTAGACGTTGGAACGTGTTCCCTGCGTGCATAACGAGCTTTTGAAGCTAATCGTTTGTGATTTCATAACGCCGGAGAGCTAGATGGCGGAGGGTGTGCCGTACGTCGACTTCATCAGCAGCAGTGGCATGCCGCGGCTGCTAAGGAACTATTCAGATGTGAAATGATTAATTCTATATATCGGGTTCAAAGTGAAAAGAAAAAGAAGAGAAGAAAAAACACCGAGTCTGGGATTATGGAGCACATAAGTTACTGTAAAAGAAGCTGGTTGAAATTAATTGAGGCTGAAGCAGAGGCGAAAATGCCCCTCGGTATGTAGATTCATAATTCTACATTGAGCTACTTTCAAGTCCCGCTCCGAATTCGAACGCCTTTTTACAAAGCAAGAAGACAGCACATTGCTGACTCTAGACCTTCGTTGAACTGGACCGGCTGCCTTTGCCAGAGCATCTTTATCGATATTAACCATATATTTCTTTCAGCGTACGCATCCTCTCGTGAACTGGCCATACAGCGCTCAACTTATAATTCCTACTCTTACCGTTCTTTCACATCTGATCCGCACCGCCCGTTCATGGTCCTGCGGACAGCTCGTGCTTCCCTCTGCATACGTTTTGGCCCTTTGCCCAATGTGCATTCGCTGAGTCTGAGCCCTTAATTACCTGATCAGCCTCCTTTCTGTCATGCTTTGCCCGGATCACTTTGTGTGTGCTGTTGAAAGCTTAGTAATCGCCAAAGCGGACAGGCAATATGCAGTTGGATGCTTATGCAGCAGCAGCAGGTGCACGTTACCATAATACCTACCACGTGTCGCTCATACAACCTACCGCTGCATGCTTGGGTTTAAGTGGGCACTAAGCGGGGCGGATAATAGAAGCTCCGTACCTCAGATTTGACGTGCTCTGTCTCAGCGTTTCCTTCTCAAGTGCCCTCTGATTTCAGTGTCGCTGACACTGCCAAGACTAACATCCAGCTATAAATCGATAAGATGGAGGGTGGTCAGCCTAATTTGTACAGACGTTTGTTGCCGGGTGAGATACGGCTCTTGCGCGTCAATCCAGACACGTTAGCTCCCAGAGCCGGAAGTCTTGAAGTGGTGACACTCGACGGAGCACCTCCATACTATGCCTTGAGCCACTGCTGGGGAGATCAAGATCAAGATACGGCACTGCAGATTGATGGTCACATACTTGACGTATCGCCCGACCTGGCCTCGGGGATTCAACGGCTTCGACAGCTCGCTGCCGAGGACTCGGGACTGGACGCTCCGGTCAAATACATATGGATCGACAACATCTGTATCAACCAGAGAGACACCCCAGAACGCTCTTTACAGTTGAGACTGATGGGGAAGATCTATTCACAGTCTATCCGAACGTTGATCTGGATTGGGCCCGAGCTGGGTTCCTGTTCTGCAGCTTGGCAGCTCGTCGACCGCATCTATAATGTCTTCCGCTCTCAGCACCCAGGGGCAAAAGTCTTGACCGACATCCCGGCAAAGATGTATTCAGACTTGTCCCACACTACCTCTGGATTGCCTCCATGGGACGATGACTTGTGGGCACACCTGAGACAGCTTATAGGTCTTCACTGGTTCTCAAGAATCTGGGTTATTCAAGAAGTGTGTCTGTCGCCGCAAGATCCGATATTTCTTCATGGAACGAACTTGTACTCGTGGTACCGCCTTGGGTGGGCAGCAGCATGGATGCGCCGCAATGGCTACGTACGACAGGCGGAAGTCCCTGAAGGTCTTCACAACGTGGATACTATATGCAGCATTCAACGATCGCGGACCAAATGGCCACTCGACGCATTGATGTCCATAACGCAAATCAAATTCCACGCCATAGACCAGAGAGACAAGGTCTATGGAGTGCTTGGATTGGCCGCTGAGTGTCAAGATACGTCCAATTTCCCTGACGCATTACGCCCCGACTACACGATCAGTGTGCCGCAGCTGTACGAGAAAGTTGCTCGGTTCTTCCTTCAAACGAATTCTTCACTCGCCATCCTGACCCGTGCGCGCGGGGTGGGCGGTATCCTGACTAGAAGGCAGCGACAATATGACTTTTCCGACTTGCCTTCGTGGGTTCCTGATTGGAGCGACTTTCGGGTATTCAACAGAGGGATCCGGACCAGCCTTTCTTGGATCCACTATTCAGACATCTCCAAACCACCGCGTTTGGGATTCCCAGATCAGTACAACGCTGCAGCCGGCCTCACGTTACAACTCCACGATATGGCAGACGCCTCGATCCTCCGACTTGGCGGCATTAGGTCGGAAGAGGTTGTCCGAGTCGTCCCCTTCCACCCTATAGACCTCTCGGATCGCGCTGAGTTTGAGCAAATTTTTGCGTGTTCAATGGCACGCGTATGTGAAGCAGCCATGGCACTCTTGAGACCAACAGGCACATTAGACTGGGCAAATCAATTCATCAAGGCGACCACGGCTGAACAACACCATCTTGGCGGACGGGAGAAAAACCAGTGCTTCAGAGACGGTCTGGCTTATGTATATGACCACCTGTTGGGCTCCGAGGCTCAGAAGTCGCTCTTCATATCCAAAAGCGGTGATGAGAAAGCTATGGACCTACTTCAGCGTACTGCAGATAGAGGGCAGCCTGAGGAGTACGCAGCACTAGCGCGTACCTATTGTTTTCATAGATCTTTCATGATAACTTCGGCAGGGCGGATGGGCATAGGTCCATCGGAAATGTGCTTGGGGGACATCGTTGCGGTTATACCAGGCGGTGGTGTACCGTACGTTGTAAGACAGCAGGGCACCAACTGGAGATTCGTGGGCGAGTCATATGTGCAAGGACTTATGAACGGCGAGGCGGTTCTCGCATTGCAGAAAAGCATGATGCTTGCGGAGGAGACATTAGACTTCCAATGATTTCTGGGCATTAAAAAAATTCCATAGTTGATGCATAGCCGATTCTTGTCTGTTCACTAGCCTTTGGGGCTGCCAAGTGTTCATATACTTAGAACTTAGGTTGACGACTAAAGAGCTATGTACAAGTGATCTATCTAATGGTAAAGAACACGAGGTTATATATCCAGCTCTTTAGACCTGGATAGTTGATTCCTCAACTATTCATTATTGGATCGAATGGGATTGCGATGCCTGTATGCAGTATCTGAGCAGGAAATCGCTGCGTCATAGGGGCTTTCAAGGGTAGCTTTCGGAACTCATTTTGGTAGCTCCAGTGCTGACCAAGTGTCCTGTGGCAGGCCAAAACTGCGTGTAGTGGCTGCCGGTTTTGGCTCAAGTCGCTCTGGTGGCTACTTAGCGTACCCCAACAAATACGCGCGAATCGACAATCAAACCTGGACAAACAAAGATCCCTTTCCTTCCCAGATCTCCTTGCTTTTCTTCCTTCTGCTACCAACAAACACCTCGACCATAAATCCACGATGGCCGCATCGCCTCTGTCCATATTTATGTCCATATCTATCCCTTTGACTTCTGTGACGGCAGACGATGATGACATACCGAAGATGCAATTCACGACTGTCGAGCGATTCAATCAGATGGCCCATATTGGTCCCAAAGGCTTGATCATAATCACAGGTATATTTTTTTTTTCTGATCTGATCTATCTCATACTAATTATCTGATTAGCCGTTGATCCTATCGATTTCGACCTTATTAATTGCGAAACTCGACGACCCAAAGTCCGCTTGCGCCGATATGATGCTGAATCGCGGACACTCTTTATCAGAATCCCATCCAGACTACACGAAGCTATGCATAGCCATATATACCAGGAAATCTCTCTTAAGATTTTCGGCATAGGCCTGGGGGACAGATGGAATACTAGAGCGGCTACTACATGTTACACAAAACCAAATACTGGGGCTGGTGAGGGAAGCGGAGAGGGCGATTCTTCAGGAGGCCCATCTCCAGAGCGCGATGGACCAAATGCCTGGCCAACACTCGTTATCGAGGCCGGGTATTCCGAATCCCAGCAATACTTACGCCAAGATATGAGATGGTGGTTCGCTGCATCGGACCATGATGTGAAAATTGTGCTTCTGATCAAATGGGACCGAAGACGATCAGAAATTATTATTGAGAGATGGGAAGAGGATACAAGGGTCCAACGACCTGGGGCGACAAATACTCGGTCCACAGGAATACTAGCAGCAGTGCTGCAGCAGATTATCACCATCACCAAGAATCCGACAGTCCCACCAACATTCAGCATCGTTAGTGGCGCGCTGGTATTGCCCTTTAGACTTCTTTTCTTACGAAACCCAGGCCCTGGAGAGAGTGATATTGTTCTCAGTGTTCAAGAGCTGGAGGGGTATGCAAGAGCAGTATGGAGGGCTCTGGGCTGATGCCTAGCCAAGAAGACCGAGGAGATCAAGGGAGGATGCTGCAGATATGTTATAGTCAAGCTCAGTTAGGACCAATTCTGCCTTCTACAGCATCAATTCATTTCCCATCAATCGCTCCTTTTTCTATCTTCTTCCGCTGAGACGTCGTTCGGACCCTCCTTCAGGTAGCCACGAACCTGCGGCAGGGCTAGTAATTTGATCAATCCGAACCGGGGAGGGTGCTGCGATTTTACGGCTCTATGTCTCAGGGGAAAAGTGCTGACGTTACTGTCACGTGCTCGATCGCATGCGATAGGTGGACGAGCGCCCGTCTTTCAGCTCCCCGACGCAGTCAAGCTCTCTACTTGTCGCACCAATGCCGCCTTGGGAATTATCTTTTAAGGATCTTTGCTAATACAATGCGCAAGATGGGTTTCAGGCAACATGTGAAGACCTGGAGGAAGAGCGTCTTCAGAAGCGGTGCAGCGTTGCATCCTTCACAGTCCATGGGTACGTCGGGTGACGGCCGAGCAGGTCCTGGACTGATATGTTAGACAGGAACCCAGCCGACAGGAAGCATCGCATCACTCGAGAACTCTATACAGACCCTCGCTCCAGACGGCCAGACAAGTAGTATCGAGAAATCTACCCAGACGACCACACCACCGCTTGATCAGGCTCCGCAGGCCTGCCTCGAGCAGCCTCCGCACCACAAGACCCTCTGGGAGGAAGCAGCTCAAGGCCTGGATAAAAGAGACCGGGAACAGCTCGACTGTGTCGTCCAATCCAGACAAGCAGACAAGACAGCCGATACATCTAACGGCACGGACGGGGACCCACCTGACGGCCACGAGGGCAACCCGCTCTCCCACGTCAATCTTGTCCTCTCAAGAGTGACGAAGCTCAAGCAGAAAGACGACAAGGCGACCTGGCAGCCAGTGCGTCACACAGCATTAAAACTATCATAAAAATCTGCTGACCCGGTTGTAGGTCGTCGACAATATTATCTGCGGCGCCTAGAAGTGCAAATCCCTTGGCGATGCTGCTGTTAAGTTCGATAAGTTCGGCTATGTAGCTCTCGGTTGGTCTGTCGTGTCGTTCGGCCTGCAGGTCGCTGTCAACGCCCAAGATGCCCGCACATCCGTCCTCTCCAGCCTGGAGCTTATCACAGAGCAATACGAAATGCTATTCCGAAAGTCGCAGCCCTGGTGAAGGTGTACAAGGCCATCCAACTCTATATCATAGCCCTAAACAACTACTCATGCTCCACGGACGCCGCTCTTACAGACTACAGAGGGAGGATCGGAAGCTGTTATATAGCTGCTGCTTGCAACAGGCCAAGTCGAGCAGGTGAAGAAGCTGAAACTAGGCGGGATGGAGAGATGCAGCAGCCAAAGACAGACACAGTGCAGCAGCAGCTCCACCAGCAGACACACACCACCTCCTCAATATTTTAAACCCCGGTTCTCAGCGCCTGCCCCCATTTCCCCTCTTTTTGCGAGTGGCTACCGGGATTTGTTGCCCTGTCGGCGCGTCTGCTCCGAGTTGACCGCCGCCACAGCCTCGAGATGTGCGGAGGTTTGAGAAGGCCCAGAAGTCTGTCGAGTCTACCAGTGCCATATCCGACGCTAGCCAAGAGTCCGTGATGCCCGAGATGTAGGAGATGCCAAAGATGCTGTCCTTTGCCCTCCTTGGCTTTCAATATACCCCCCTCGACGTCCTCCAAGATATCCTCAACACCCTCGACACCCTCCACGACATCTCTAGCAAGCAGCTCCACCGCCGCCCAGCATTTTCTCAAAAGATAAGACGGCAAATTAGCCCGCGGGCTGCACATAAAGGCAGAGACACAGACACAGACAATGCATACGGCAGACACACACGGCAGACCTACGCCAGAGACAGGCCCTCGCAGCTCGCCGGCAACAGTGATTGTCTGCTGACGGCTGTCTGTCGAAAGTATCTGACGACTGTCAGGCTAGTAGCTGCTCCGGAAGGACGAGGGTATGCCGAAAGCTCAAAATGAAGTAGGTTGTAAAGTAGAGAGTGTGAAGAGAGCGATGCCGACCGTAATGAGCACTGTTTTGGAATCGAAGTGCTGTTTAGAAAATTAAATACTAGTTGCAAGGTCGAAAGTCAACTTCGTTATAAATGCAACTCAAGAATCAAAAACAATCTCGCTGCATACGAATCTCAACGGATCTGCTGATTCAGAATATATAATACAAGAGCATTAGCTTTTTGATATACTCCAAAGCATTAACTCAGCTGCACAGATTAACATTCGAATGACTGAAAAACATCTCAATTCCAGCTATCCAGCTAGAATATCTCCCAGAAGCCAGACTATTAATCCACAGCCATGGAAAAGTGTTAGTCTCCTGGGTTAAGGAGGCGATGTAACAGTCCTAGGCAAGCAACTTCCTAAGAAAGGGCTTTGTAACTAGAATATCAGGTCAAGCTGGAAAGCGTCTGCCCTATGGCCTATCAGCCTAACCAAGCCCCTCTTAGGACCTCTTCTCGAAAATACTCAACAGTATACTCAAATCCAACCAGATTCAAGCCTGAGTCTATCGATAGCAACCTATTGTACCCTGGACTCCTTCGCAAGCCAACCATATGTATATATATCCATCCCATGAAGGCGAAGAGCTGGCGGCGCGCCTGAATTGGCCATATTACCATAGTTAATATTCATATTAGAGCATCCTCAGCCGGTGGGACCTGGCCAGCAGCTGGCTCGCTAGGACCACTGCTCTGGCGGGAGACCTCGACTATATGAAAATCATCCTGATTGTTGTGATAAAGAGTAATATTGCATTATAGCAGGTGAATAGATTAGAGAAATATACATAATATATTGAGACAAGCAGGCCAGGCGATGGTTTGAGAGGAAGGGCATGATCTCTTGCTCTGACTCTCTTAGAAGGAGAAGAAAAACAAAAGAGATATCTAGGTCTACATATATATAT
>JACWQW010000241.1:0-11252 GCA_014849355.1 Cryphonectria radicalis
GACACTGCAGCTTGCCCCGTTGAGACCACCCCCCTCCAACAACAACAACAACAACAACAACAACAACAACAAGATTCCACAGAGGCTGTGTGTGTATATGTGTGTGTGTGTGTGTTCCCACCTCGTCTCGATTCAATGTCGAGAGGTCCCAAGAGACCTAGAGGAGGAGAGGCATCCCCCATCTCATCCGTCCTGACAGAGGAGTCGTCACTTTTGTTTGTTGATTAGTCTCTTTTTTCTTTTTCTTTTTCTCTTTTTTTTTTGTTTGTGGGCTGCAGGATGGTCGTTTTGATTTCGAATAACTTGTTCTGCCGGAAGACGATAATGAAGGGGACGAAGGAGGAGAAGCCAGCAGGGTTGGTCTCCAAACAGGAGGCACACTCGGCCATGAGGTATACTCAAGTCATGATGGATGCTTACTTATTCATGAGGCATGTTCTCTCTCTTGCTCTTCTTCTTTTGTTTTCTCGTCAACTCCAGCTCGATATGATGATCAAGTCCGGGAAAGGAAAGATAGGACTAAACCCCGCGCTCAGTTACCGCGCTACGTACGACACAATGAATTTGGGAGATGTGAACTTATTTTTGATGGGATTGTGCTGCTGCTTGCTGCTTGCTGCTGCTACTGCTGCTTAACATATGATGATTGTCGTCCTCTTCCCTCCTCCTTTCCTCGGGTGAAGGGAGTGGGATGTGTCGTTGAACTGGGAGCAACGGGCTTATGTAATCTGGCTGCTCCCCCCGACCCCCTCCTCTTTCACTCGGCCGAGTCTGCACCTGCGCACCTTGGAAAGAGGTGGGGGGAGAAGAGAGAAACAGACCTGGAGCACCACTTGCCAAGCTAGCGACAGCCCCTAGTCTGAACTGGGTTAGAGCATTCGGTTCTTGGCTGAATTTACAAGGGGTCAGCTATATTTCTGCAGGCGGAAATAGTTATGTACTGAGGGTTGATGGAATTGGCACCGATGGGTGCGAATATTGTAAGGAGAAAAAGTTCGCACCGATAGGTGCCACCCAGGGCAATAGTACAGGGAAAGCATCGATTGGTTATCTAAACGGCCCGAGATTGAGCCTTGCCCGCGCAAAAGTGCAGGCTGAGATACGGACTAACGAGAAAACAGCGCAAAAAAAACTGCCGTCCGGCAGAGCGGTCAGCATAGAAGCACACGTCCACCATGCGAGGGCTACTCCTGCTCATCATAACCCTCATCATAGTGCTCCCCATCGCCAATGCCAGCCTCCGGACCGGGCGCCCTGTCGCCACCGTCAGCTCCCGCAGGGTCGGGGCCACTCTGCTCCTGCTGCGCTCCCGGGTCCATCTTCACGTCCTCCTTCACGTCCTCCTTCACCTCCTCGGCCTTAGCGTCAGCAGCCTCCTTCCCTTTCTTGGAGCCGCGAGGCTTCTTGCCCTTGGTCGGGGTGGTCAGCAGTTCGGGGGCCTTGCGCTTCTTGCTGGTGCTGCCGAACTCGTGCGTGGCATGCTTGTTGCGTTGCTGGTCGATCCACTGCTCCCGGCGGTTCGAGACCAAAGTGCCCAGATAGGCAAAGGTCAGATCATCAGAGCGCGACACAAGACCCTTCTCGAGATCCTCAGCATATGCGGTGGGCGCAACGTCAATATACTTGGTCATCTTCTCTAGAAGCTGGCCAAAGGCCATCTGGTCAACCATATCGTAGTCGGTGGTTAACACGAATTTGGCCAGCAGCTGGTAGAAGTGGGCGAATGTGCGGGTCTCAACAGAGTTAAAGTCCTGGATCTGCCTAGGGTGCACGGATTCCCAGACATATCGATTGAACGGCTGGCTCCACATGACTCGCAGGACGTCGTATGCCAGCATGGTACGCAGCTTGTCGAACGGCTCCAGCCACTCTGGGAACTTCAGCTCTGTCATCAGCGACTGGACTTCCTTCTTGGCGGCCTTGTGCTCATGGAAATCGTAGACTGAATCCAGGGTCCGCAGCACGGTCCAGGTGACAGGCTTGGTCTGCCCGACACGGACAACCCGCCCGCGCATCTGACCCGCTGTGCCGAAGTTCCACGGATACTGCACCTGGATGCCATAGTTACAGCAATAGTGCAGGTTGAGGCCTGCCGAGCCGCAGCGCTGGTTGAGCACCATGACGTTGATGTTCGACTTGGGATCGTTGAACTTTCCAATGGCGGCAGATTTTTCCGCGGCTGTCATCACTGCGCGGATAGAAACGACCGAGAGACAGGCCTTCTCGAGGATGGCGACCAACAGCCTATGATTTGGTCAGCTTAAGGTCACAGATGAGCGAGTTGGCACCGAAGGGTGCGAATTTGGGGGGGGGTTTCAGTGGGGGGTTGGCACCGATGGGTGCCAGCCCTATTCCAAATCAGTACTCACAGTTGCTCCCAAGGAGTGGCAACCATCACCAGGGTTCTCTCGCGCTGGGCAGCGCGTGTAGCGACGATCTCGAGCACGTGTGTGTTGATCGGCGACTTGCACAAAACGCGGCTCAAGACGGCCTTGCGCTCTGTAGGGATAAAATCGAAGGGATTGTCGCCGTAACCGAGCAGTTGAAGGTATGAAAGGCCCGAGTCGCCCGTGCACTGGAGGACGGCTTCCGTGTGCTCAGCGCCGAAGGTAACTGGCCCACCCTCTTGGCCGCGCACTCGCTGGGCAGTGGCCAGACGGGCCTTAGCCCGGCGGGCGGACTCCGATTCGCCTGCCTCGTCAGCAAGAACCAAGTCCACCATGGCGTCATCTTCATGGCGGGCGCCCACGTAGTCCTCACGGGTCATGGCTTCGTAGCTCAGCCAACATATCGAGGCGATCGTGAGGACACGCAGCAGACCTCCGTCCAAGCGGGCTCCGGTGTCGTCCTCTGCCTTGTCGGCCGTATCCACGATGATAGCGGCCTTGACCTCTTGAAGGGAACCTTTTTGGACGCCACGAATCTCGGGCAGAGTGATCGTATCCTCATGAGTGGCTGCATTCTCGTCCTCGCCCTGAGCCAGGTCCTGGAAATGTTCGTTCATGCATTGGTCCACCACATGTTTCAACACGGTGTGCCCTAGCTCATGTGTCTCCACGTGGTGCGGGGGGATACCATCGCCAGGGCAGACGAACCAGGGTGAACCATCCGCGTGGTCGGGGAGCTGGGTGATCGTATTCATGCCGCGGCGCATGCTGAGGCAACCGAGGATCTTGCGCACGACATCCCGGTCGTCGTGGCCGTGTTTGTAACCAGGCGCCAGCGACCACCATTCCCATCCTTGCTTGAGAACGGCGCGGGTCAGCTCCTCCTTGCGCGCGTCGCTGATGCTGCCAGAGAGCCCGTGCAAAACTCCGGTACTATTCGTAGTGTGATCATCAAGGGCAGAAGTCACACCGGGTGAGGACAAGTTCAGATTCTCCTAGAAAAGACTCGCCAGCCCATAGTAATCCGACAGCTGGTTGATTGCGGGGGTGGCCGAAACCATGACCAGGGAGGCAGGGTTGGTGTCGACGTCGGGCCGGTCCTTGTAGGCGGCGCGGATCATCATCCGGACTGCGCGCGACCATCCGGTATTGTGATTGCGCACGGTATGGCACTCGTCCAGGATGATGTGCTGGAAGTAAAACCCGTCTGGGAAGCGGACCATGCGGTACTTGCGGTAGAACCTGGGCTGCATATCGACCATTTGGCCATCAACGTCGCGCTGAGTAGGCTTGCCGGCCTCCTTCCATTCGCGGATGAGACGATTGCGGATGTTCGTGGGGACGTCGCGAACCTCGGCGACTTCTGCCTCTGCCACAGTCCTGCCGCCCTCGTTGTCTGTGGGGCCCGAGGCGGCATTGTCGGTATCTGCCATGGCCGCCTGCTCTAGGGCCTGGTAGGCGGGGTCGCGCTCTTCGTCTGGCGCAGTCGCGGGCGAAGCCGTAGCTGTGGCAGATCCGCCTTCGTACGCAGCCTCAACCGTCTTGCGGATCAGGGCAATCTGGCCTTCGTCATAGCCAGGGTCGAGGTCATGCGTATCGCGCTCCCATATGCCGTATTTGTAAGGCATCTGGTTCATACCGGTGACATACGTCATGTCCCATACCTTCCTGAGCAGACGGAAAACGGTCGTCGAATATGAGAAGATCCAGATCTTGCGCATGTTCTATCGGAAACAGAGCGTTAGTGATCTTTGCGAACAGCTTGGCACCGATGGGTGCGGGGGGGAAGAGAAGTTGGCACCGATGGGTACCAACCTGTCCTGGGGAATTTGGGCCGCATACCAGTGACGTCTTTGCCTGCGAGACAGCCACCTCCATCTCGGTCCATAGCTGTTCAGATGTCATGACGGCCTGCTGCATCGCAGGGTTGTGGCTCGTGTTGCTCATCGACCCGTGGAAGCAGCGCACTTTAAAAGTGTCGGCCGGGAAGTAACGCGAGATCTCGTTGAAATGCTGCTCGACCAGATTGGCAGGCGCCATGAGCATCGCCGGCATGGTCTGGGGCAGGTATTCCGAGCAATCCTCCTCCTCATCGAGACCGTGCTCGTCCAGGGCCCTCAGGCGGTCCTTGATGAACTCGTACCGCTCCGCCATGAAAACCAGCGTCTTGCCGGTCCCGACCTCGTTGGCGAGAAGGGCGCCCCGCATAGCACTCTGCACCATCTTGTGCAGCACGAAGACGTCTGGGATACGTATCAGCAAAGGGTGTTCTGGGGGTGGTTGGCACCGATCGGTGCCAACCATGGGTGGAAAGACTTACCGATCACCTGAAAGGGCTTCAGGGCGAATGTGTGCTTGGGCTGGCCCTTGTCATCCAGGTCTCGGCAAAGGCGCAGGTCGGTGTACTTTCCGTCGCCTTCTTGGCCTGGCACAAACATGTGCAGGCCCTTCAGCGCTTCGATAAACGTGACTTGGGCCGGCAGTCTTGACGGCAGAAGTCCCAGCAGGGCATGGCACTCGGTCAGTTGGTGCCTGTAGATTTCGGCGGACGAGAGGCCTTCGGCGCGCATCCGAGCCACCTCGGGCGAGTCCTCGAGGCCCCCGCCGACGGCATCGTCCAGGAGCTCGCCGTCCCGCTCGAGGGACGCGATGTACTGCTCGATGCTGTGTGAGTCGGGCAACAGGAGCTGAAAGCCCTCGAAGATCTTATCGCCCTGTGTGGTGGTGACGGCCGGTTCAGCCAGCAGGCCACGGTGGTAGATCTCGTTGACAATCGCAAGAACACTGCGGCAGTCAATGGGGGGGATGCTGTCCATCACATCTAGCATCTCCAGACGGCGGTTTCCCTTGGCTGCCCTGACCGTGTTCGCAGCAGCTCGGTTCATCCGGTTGTACTTGGCCGACATAGCGAGGAAGCCAGTGCGGCGCCAGAGCCGCCCGTAGAGCGCGCTGACCTTGACGGGCGCGCTGTCCGGCGGCAGGTGCTCCCCAAGGCGGCGGAACTCCTCAGCCATGGTCACGACAGACTGGGCAGCCAGGTTCTCGGGGATGTCGTTCGAGTCGTCCTCCAGGAAGCGGCCGTACTCAGCCAGCGTGGCCTTGACATAGTTGGTGATCCGCGCCATGCCGTGCGTCGGCATCTTTGTTGAATCCAAACCGCCCCCCTTCTTGGCGTTGGTCCAGGTCGTAGCGAACCGCTGGCGTGTGCAGGCGACATAGGAACTCACTCCCCGGAACAGGTCGTCGAAGGTGAAACCCCA
The DNA here is from genome assembly GCA_014849355.1 of Cryphonectria radicalis. Lineage (NCBI taxonomy): Eukaryota > Fungi > Ascomycota > Sordariomycetes > Diaporthales > Cryphonectriaceae > Cryphonectria > Cryphonectria radicalis. The sequence goes on from JACWQW010000241.1 coordinate 5,648, forward strand.
CGGCTCGGCCTTGGATGGTTCGTGGTGCTTGTAGCGCCTGGTGCCCCGGGCGTCCTGGAAGAGGCCCGTAGGGCAGTGTGCAAGGTATTTCAGTACGGCCAGGTTCGCCGTGGCATTGACGTTGATCTTTTCGGGCTGTGACAGGCCGAGGTCGCCGTTCCGGATCAGCCGCAAGGGTTCGGCCTCGTTCTTGATGACCGGGCGGCAGATGGCCTGCATCTTGGGGTTGTTGAAGCCGTCGACAAGCTCACTGAACTGCTTGGCCGCGTCGGCTTGCGTGTGCTCGTGGCCCCAGAACTTTGCAAGCTTGGCCCTGCAGATAGGCCCGAAGAACTTGTATGCTATGAGAAATCGGGTCAGCCTGGAGCCGCCTGCGGTCTGGGGAATATATCAGAGGGGAGTTGGCACCGATGAGTGCGGTTCTCGCAGGGAAGGGGGGGCGATCAGTTATAGCTGGCCCTCCAGAGGCGCCGGGTAAAGATGAGGGCAAGTTGGCACCTATCGGTGCCAACGCGAGAGAGAAGATGAGAATAGGCCTGCACCTGCGTGTAGGGGGCGCTAGGGGAGAGGGGGGGAAGAAATGGGGAGGTTACTGTATTGGCACCTTTTGGTGCCAACTCGACCTGACCTATCATCCAGGGATTCTTGGTCCTCTCCAGAACCCGGCCGGATACTTACCCACACAGGTCTGGTGCATGTAGACATGCCGGATCTCCTGCAGGCCGAGCACCTCGCCCAGGGGCTCGTTGGACAGGCCAATCGACGTCAGGGGGTAGTAGAGGTGGACATTCTCAAACTTCTTGCCAATAAAATTGGCGTTTGCCTTGATCTCGTTTTTCGTAGGCGACCGGGGCGTATGCTCGACCATCGCCAGGGCATCCGGTTTGTCGTCCCACCACGGCAGGCGGAGGCGCTGTCCATCCTTGTCGTAGATCTCGTGCATAGGCAGGAAGCCGTAGTTCAGCGGAAGATCATACTTCCAGCTCATAGACTTGCCGGCGGCCAGCTCCGCCTTCAGCTGCGGGTTCGTGAGCCGCTCCGGAAATTCGATCAGGTCCGGGACGACCGGGAGTTTCTCAGGCGATGCCTCGAGGTACCCGGGGGGGAAGGTGACCGTGATGGTGCCGGTGGAGGGCGTGGCGGGCGTGGCGGGCGCCGATGGGCGCGCAGGGGCCGGGGTCGCAGGGCCGGCCTGCCCCTGTCCGCCGTCGTCTTCGGCCTGGTCCTGGTCGTCCGGTCCGTCCTCGTCCTTCTTCTTCTGGGCAGGGGCCCTCTTCCTCCTCGGCTGCGGCGCCTTCTTCTTGGCGGCGCCGCCCGCCTGGGCCTTCGCCGCCTGCTTCGGTGGCATCGTCCTGGCAGCCGGATGGGTTGGGCTGGTTTGTTCTTGTTCTCGGGGTCCAGTTGGCACCTAAGGGTGCGAGCAGATTCAAGATGGAAATTCAGTCCATTCAGGCTGGTTGTTGCAAGAAGAAAGAGGAAGAGAGTTCAGGAGGGTTCAGGATAAATCTCAGGATCGAAAAGATATCTCGGGGGCCCCGCGCACGGACCACACGGAGCGCCGGCGCCGGTAGACCCGGGTGACACGTGACTCTAACCCTAACCCTGAGTCCGTCTGAGTCAGCGCCCGCCCCTGGGCTGGAGAAGCAGGGGAAATCGCGACCGAAGGGCTTAAAAGGCAGGGGTTGTCATCGCTAGCGCCTGTCACTCACAGCCGTTTTGAAGGGTCAAATTGGTGGGAGGGGCTGAATTGGCAGGGATTAATCCAACCTGTTTTCCATTCCGAACAGTTGTTCCGGTGACCTGTGCATGTTAGATGGATCATAGCAATGTCACAACACTCAACCTACCCCTTGGTTACATACGCTTCTCGTCTTCTGATCCAGCTTCTGAATAGTTGTAGCAATATTAGAATGCTAGTGCAGCTCTACCACAACAGTAAGGAATCCCCACCCAAAGTAGTTATCCTTCCAACAGGTCCTAACATGAGTCATCACAACAGCCTGTGGTTTATGTAAGCTTCTCACAGGAGAACAACACTAGCGCCTTGGCAGTAGGGGTTCCTGCCTCCAGAAATCCCCCAAAAAGAAAACTTTTGATTTTCTGGACTGCTCATTATTACACTAGTGGTTATACATGCGGCCGCAGCAGGTCTGTCGGGTTGTGCGCAGTACAGCGGGGTCGGGCGTAGCAGCCGGGGGCGAGTGTGCAGGGACCAGTGCGCAGGCTAAAGAATATGTGTTAAAGGACAGCTGAGATTAGGCTAGACATGCGGGTTATAGCCACTATCCTAGTCTATGAATAACCTAAATCATGTTATTCCTTGTCCTCTTTAGCCTGCCTTTTCTCTTAACACATTATATTCAGCCCGCTTTTCTCCCGCCTTTCTCCCCGGCAGCATAATATTTAGCCCGCCTATAATAACCTATGATAAAAGGTGCCACTGTACTATATAAATCAAAAGATCAGCTGATATTTGAACATGCTATTCGAATATCCCTTTTAACTATACATATAGCTTATGCTTAAACCACAGATTATAACACTATCTCTCTTCTCCCATAGGTTTATCCTTAAACCTAATAGAGAGATATAGCTAACCCTTAGATTTACACTAGCTGAATTAGATAATAAGGCTAATCCTAGCTTAGCAGTTGCAACCTATAAGCACAAATAGAAAAACTGCTTAAATAGAAACTTAAACCTATAATCTTAAGATATATACTTAGCAAGTTCGAATATAATATAATAACTTATAATAGAAGATGCTATTGTATTATATAGATTAAAAAATTAGCTAATATTTAAACTCGCTATTCAAATATTCCTTTTAATTATATATATAGCTTATGCTTAAACAATAAATTATAATATCGCCTTTTTCAAATTATTTAGCATAAATATATAAGGAAAACCCTTAGATAATCTGCCTTTTTTTCACTAAAGCTAATCTAATTTTTTTTCTAATTTTATTAAAAAAATAAGTATTTTTTTATAAAATTTATAAAAAGCTTAGCAATATTATTATATTTGCTAATAAATTACTAATAGAAATTAATATAATTAAAAAATGCTTTAATATCTTTAATATTTTTTAATATAAGCTAATTATTATAAACTTACTCTGCAAACCTAGTGTAATAAGCACTGCAGTTATCCGAAGATTTCTTAAATACTAATTAAGTTTATACTAATAAGAGCAATATCAAAGTATAAGTGTTATAACCTATTTAATATACAGGTTATAAAACATATTATAAGCAAACAAAAACCAGGTATTATAACTTAACATTAGATAACCTACAAGGATTACGTAACCTAGGGTTAAAGTTATAAGCTAATTAATTAAAAAAGCTTACTTATGCTTACTAAGCCTTAATAAGCACTACTAAGCAATAATAAACCTTAATAAGCACTATTAAGCCTTAGTAAGCATTAGCAAGCTATACTAAAAAGCTAAATATATAATTACGCGTTTATTACCATTAGATAAATTATTATATATAGCTTTTCAGTTATTAATCTAAGTATTTATTTATTATATACTTAAATAGCTTTAAAAGCAGTAAACACTTGCACTCTTATTAGAACTTATATATTTCTATATTTAAGAACTTACACTTTAACATCGCTCTTATTAGCATAAACCCAATTAATACTTAAGGAATTCTCGGATAACTGCAGTGCTTATTATAATAAGTCCTTAAATACAAAAACATATAAGTTTTAATAAAAGTGCAAGTATTTATTGCCTTTAAAGCTATCTAAATATATAATAAATAAATACTTAAATTAATAACTAAAAAGCTATATATAATAGTTTATTTAATAATAATAAATATATAATTATATATTTAGCTTTTTAATATAAAGTATAAGAGTTAATAATTAATTATTGCGATTTATTGCTTAAATTGCAAAATTTAATTATTAATTACTCTAATTCTCTTTTAATTAATTGCAGATTATAACTCTAACTTTAGATTATATAATCCTTATTAATTATTTAATATTAAACTATAATATTTAGCCTTTATTTGCTTATAATCTATTTTATAATTTATATATTAAATAAATTATAATATTATTTCTCTTTTATTAATTATTATTTTTAATAATCTTTTATAAATATTTTAGCAAATCTTTTATATATAATCTTGCTTTTCTAATCTAAATAATAAATAAAATTAATAAAACTTATTATAAAAAAACAAAATAGTTTATTTCTTTTTAGCTTATTGCTTTTTCTTATTATATTAAAATACTAATATATTTTTTCTGCAAAGATTATAAAGCTTGCTATTTTGCTTTCAAAGAGGATTTATTATACTATATAAAGTGTATTAAATATAAGCATAGGAATTATAATATATATAGCTTATTGCTATTATAAGTGGAAAAGATTATAGCTTAGTATTCCGCTGCTAAAGCTGCTCTTAATAATGCGAAGAAAAAGCTAGAGCGCGCTATAGCTAAGGTGCGCTAGTTGCGGAAATAGTATAAGCTATAAGCTAAGAAAATAGCATGCGTAGTGCATTATAGCTTAGATATAATTAAGAAGCTTAATCGCATAGAAGCGAAGGAGCTAGCAAGGGAGCAGCAGGCTTATATTTCTATTAGTTTTCTCTTTAAAAGGTTTTCTGCTTTGGTTTTAGAAAAGCCCTTTTAGTCTTCTAGTAGTATATTAGATTATTTCTTTTTAAGCAATATAGATAATATCGGAGATAATAGAGATCTTTCTAGTATTTAAAGGGGTTATTTTAAATTAAAGAGTTTTTTAAGTTATATAAAATTTTATAATTATCTATTATATATTATTAAGGTTTTTTAATAGTTTTTATATATTTTCGCTTATTAAATAGCTTTTTTATTTGATAAGATATTCTCTGTTTTTTTTTTTTTTTTGCTTAAATATTTATTTTATTTTATATTTTAGTTTATTTTCTTTAATTTTAATAATATTATTTATAAGCGCTTTTTATATTGCTAATTTAAATAATAAAATATAAAAAATAAGATATATTTTTATTTTATAAAATAATATAAGTTTATAATTAATTAAGGAAACTTATTATAAAATCTTAAATAGTTTTAGTTTTTTATAATTAAGTTTGCTTATTATAACTTATGGTTTAAGCATAAACTATATGTATAGTTAAAAGAAATATTTTAATAATAAGTTTAAATATCTGCTAATCTTTTGAATTTATATAATATAATAGCACCTTTTACTATAGATATTATATTGCTGCTAAGCTTAATTGTTTTAATATTTTTGCAAAGTGAATAGATTTTATTTTCTTTTTATAAAATTAGTCTTTTAATTCTTTTAAAGTTCGCAAAATGCGTTATTTGTTCTTGAATAAATTATAGTTTTAACTAAAGTTTTTCTTAGATTTTCTTAATTCTCTTAATCTTTTTATCTGCTATTTTTGCATTTGCTTTTAATAATATTTTATAATAAGCTATTAAATTATATTTATAAAATATATAAAATAATAATTTCTTTATTATATTTATATCTATACTATTATAAGCGAATTATATAAAAAATAATAAATTAATTTAATTATTTTATTTTTAATTAATATAATATTAAAAATATTAT
>JACWQW010000242.1:0-11115 GCA_014849355.1 Cryphonectria radicalis
CTCTCTCTCTCTCTCTCTCTCTCTCTCTCTCTCTCTCTCTCTCTCTCTCTCTCTCTCTCTCTCTCTCACGCAAACACACACACATATATGTTCACTCACTAACCTGAGCTTGTCACAGTCAGATCCAAGGCTTATGCACCCATATATATACACAGGCCGCAGACTCGGCAGTTGATAGCAGGTCTTACCGCCGTCCTCGCAAACTTCTACGCCCGACCAGACGAGCAACATCATGGGTTCTCTGGACAAGCCTCAAGACGAGTTTATCGTCCTGGTGACCGGCTTCGGTGTACGTCCAGAACCTTAGTTCTCACACGCACACGTCTACAGTGCCGTCCTCCACTGACCCTCAACCTCTTCTCCCAGCCCTTTAAGAACGACTTTCCACGCAACCCGAGCTGGGATATCGCTGCCTCGCTCCCTTCTTTCCTCCCTGTCCTCAATGCTAAGAGCCCACGCTCTGTTCGCGACGCCGCCTCCGACCTCCCGCCTGTGCGCATCGTGGTCCTCCCGGAGCCGGTGCGCGTCACGTACAGCGCCGTTCGGGCATTGATCCCCAGGCTCTGGAAGCCCGAGTTCACTGGTGTGCCGCGCATCGACTTCGTCCTGCACATAGGTATGGCCTCCACCAGGCCCCAGTACGTCCTGGAGTCCCTGGGCCACAGGGATGACTACCGGCTGGGGGACCTCGACAGCAGGCTCCCCGTGCAGGACCCCGCCCGGGACGACTGGCCGTGGCAGGGCGTTCCGAGCCAGCTGGTCACGGAGCTGGATGTGGATGGTGTGATGGACAGGTGGGAGAGGCACCTGCCGGTGAGTCGCTGGTGGATGCCCACGCACACGAGGAAGACAGGCGCAGTGGACGATGATGATGATGATGATGAGGATGATGAGTGAGGATGCTGACCTGAACATGACACTGCAGAACAACGAGATCCCGCTGAAGACGTCTACTAATGCAGGCCGTTTTCTGTGTGATTACATCTACTTCAACAGTCTCGCACAGTGTTTCAAGAACAGCGAGCGGAGAAGAGTCGCATTCCTGCATGTGCCCGCCGCGAGACCTGAACCGGCTTCCGAGTATGAGGAGCATGTTGCGACCGGGAGGGAGATTGCTATACAGCTCATCAGGTCGATCGTGGAGAGCGAGCTGGCCAGAGACTAAACCCCTCTCGAGGTGACAATAAAATTTCGCATTCTGGGCTGGATGATTTTCTATTGTCCTCGGCATAGCATGATTAAGTAGGAGATTAGAACAAGCGGAGGAGCATTCAGAAAGCAAGCATGTTTTAGCATTCGACACTTGAGTCTTGTATCCTTTCTAGAACTCAAGCGCCCCTTAATGGAGCCCTGATTTTCAACTTGGTTGCGTTGGGCGGCCACAGTGCAGCCACTGAGATAAGACAAGACTCGTGATCTCACAAGGCCTCTGAGACCTCAGAGGAGCGTGTGCTCACTCGAAGCTGATCGGCGCACGGGCTACATCGCTCAGGGCGCCGGACGCCCGACCAAAGAAAAAAAAAAGGAAGAAAAAAAAAAGACCCAGCTAAACTTACAGACGGGGTGTGATGGCCGGTTTTCTGTCAGAGAATCGCCCTACGTTGAAAATATCAGATCGTTCAGACGAAAGGGTAAAAATCGCGCAAAACTTTTTTTCCATTGTGTTGATCCTATGGACGGCGGGGAAGAAAAGAGAATCCTTAATTATGTGCGACCCCCCCCCCCCGCGTCGACCACGCATCCGAGCACGCACCAAGCATGCGCCGGCCACACGCCACCCTGCTCCTCATTCAGAAGTACGCCTTGATGCGATTGAAGTCAGCCATCTGCTGGCGCGTGGGCGACCGCAAATAGATGGAGTCGAGGCTCTCCTGGCCAGGGACGCGCTGCAGGACAAAGCGGACAAACAGGCCGCCCTTGGCGTTCTTCTGCGGCTCCAGGCGGCGGGAGACGATGTACAGGCCGTCGTAGCGGATGCCCACGGACGGGCGGAGGGCGATGGAGCTCTTGGCGCTGCGCAGGACGCGGACGGGGCGGCCTGTGTTCAGGGACGCCTGGAGGGCCTGGGTGGAGCCCTTGGGGAGCTCCTCGGGGTTGGTGTTGTCCTGGCTGCCGGGGCCGGAGTACATGATGTTATCGCCGCGACTGGAGTAAAAAAAAATTATTGGATGAGAATTAGTAAGAGGTCGAATGGATAAAGATTTGTGGGGGGGCGCTTGTATCACTCACTCTTCGTCGACATTCCTGTAGTGGCCAGAGACTACCACGCTCCAGGCACCCATGAGGGGGTTGCTCGAGATGCCACCCATAGGGGAACCGTGAGCGCCGTGGAACAGGGCGACCAGCTGGGTGGGGAACCAGTCGCCAGGAGTCAGGCCGTTGTGGCCAAAGACTTTGGCCGAGCGCTTCTCGTGCAAGTAACGTCGGTCGAGCTGCATGGTGTCAACCTTGCCGTGCTTGGGGACGACGCCGTGCATGATGCCGTTCAGACCCCAGATGGGGTGGTCAGTAGGAGGCTGGCGGATGGAGGCCGTAGTAGAGTTGGCATTGGCAGCAGCACGTGAGACCACGGCGTTCTGAGAGCTAGGCATCAGGGCTTCGTCCTCACCGCCCTCCTCGGCGTCATCGTCGTCATTGTCGTCATCGTCGACATCGTCAGGGGCACGCTGGCCCCAGTTCTGAGCCTCATACTCCTCATAGAGGGCCTTGGCACGCTGCTTCAGGGGCTCAGGGAAGTGGAAGTCCTCTCTGTCGAAGATGACCTTCAGCAGAATATCGATATGGGCCTCAGCCTTGTACCGCGGCGAGATCTCAAAATCGTGCTCCAAGAAAGATAGAAGACGATCGATCCGTTGAACCCATGCGTCGGTCTGGGTATTGGACTCGAGAACACCTTTGTGCTTCCGGCTCCGCTGGGCATAATTTTGGACGGCTTCTGTCCGCTCTTTGAGGATCCAGGCCTTGCGCATTTCGAAGATCTTTGAGACATCGGGAATGACAATATCACTACCCGTATTCTCAACAGCGCCTCTCGTGGAGGAGGATGGGACTGGGGATGAAGGCATCTTGAAAACTGGCCAAGTAGCCTGGTCAGAGAACCTGGATGATTTTGCCGAGTGATTACTGCATACTTAATCTTAGCTAGTGAACTGTATCTGATCTGAGCATTGCATAAACCTTGGAGATGATACTTACAGCCTGTGTAAGAGTCTGGTGATGCTTTGAGATTGTTATCACATGGGATTGTCGACGCGCTTGGTTGAGCCTTGATAGAGGCTGCTTCCTGCAAGCCAAACGCGTAGCTGTAGCCTTGTATTGGTCGACGCGTATCAATTTTGTCCACAGTAAAGTGCAGGATAGAAGATGCACTTGTATGGAACTGGCGATGCAAGGCTGAGCAGTCTGCTGCTGCCCACTTCCTGAAGATGTAGCGCGTATCTGAAGCATTATGTTAGAAAATGTGTTGATCTCAGCAGCCAGCAGGTTATTTTTGGGAAGGATGGAATTGTGTATCTTGGGATGCCATCAGTGCTTGTAAGGCTGAGTGTTTGTCGATCACTGCTTACCTGTTGAAGGTGTGGTGCGTGGCTGTAGCCTTGTGTTATTGGTCAAACACGCATTGGTGCAAGGGGATCCTCTTGAAATCAGCCCTTGTGGTTGTAGGTTTGCGCGGTCTCCCTGACCTTTTCGTGTCAGGTTGTGGATTCTTTGCAGTCACGACGCGTGAAAATGGTGACAAACACGGTTGGATGTGGCTGCATTCAGGGTGCAGCTGCGACGAGGGAGGAAGGATGGAGTGGTACGATTGTGACAGCTCTTGGATAAGATGGCAGTCAAGGATGAATGGGGAAATGCTTGAAAGAGGAAATGTGCACTGGTGGATGGGGGTGTTGTGAGCAGAGAAGGGAGGATGTGTGTGTGTTTGGTGTGGGAGGAGGGTTTAATTAGGTTGTGCCAGAAAGAAGGTTCTGGTCGTGGCTGATGGATGGGATGGGGTTTCGCACTTTGCCACAACAGCAGGTACTGGTCTTGAGTTTTCCACATAGATGAGCAGGAAGGCCAACAATGTAAATGAGAAGGCACAATTGTTGTTTTTGATGAGGACAAGAGCTTTCACAGGCTCTGGGGCTCAAAGAGTTGGAAGGACTGCTGATAGCTTGAATATGGGGGTTGGCAGGTGGGCAGAGAAGGAGGACATCGGACGAGGTTGTTGACAGAAAACCAAAACAACACAACTCCCAGATTTTAGCGTGGAAAGAAGTTGACCTTGGCCTTCTGTAGAGGGCAAAGGTCATTGTATGCAGCTTCCTTGAGCTAGCAACAGCAGCACCTCAGGGGAAAATGCACCTTGGGGAGGAACCTGACAGCAAGACTCGAGAGGGGGGCCAGTAAGCTTGTCTAAGCAGAAGCCAGCTCATCCCTCAGCAGGCAGCCCAGGCCAAAGAGATGGTATTCATTCTGATTTGGATAAGTCTGACTGCTATGCTGAGTCTGTTTTGTTAAGGAGATCTGGGTCTGCTATGAAAATGTAAGGCTTTGGAAAATGGTAATAATATCTTGGTCGTCTCTTATATATATACACACACTTATATGTATGCACACGTGTGCTTCTCTCTCTCTCTCTCTCTCCTGTTATACAATAGATGTGTAGATTTGCCAACTAATACTGTGTTGTGATGGAGGACGATATGAGAACCTGCTCTTGAAACAGAGCCATGAAGTAGTTCTGCCTTCCTAAGAAATGAGGCATGTACCCACAAAGAAGACGAGCGGCGGTAATGACAGCAGCCATGGCACAATTTTATAGAATTGTTCAGCAGAGGAGGATGGCGACGTAGGACAGCAGACAGAGAGCAAGCAGGTTGGGAATCCCTCTGAAGCTTTGAAGAGGGCTCAGGAAGTAGTACGAACACACTCAACTCAAACCCATACAGTTTGTACCTCTTGCCAAATCATTCTTCAGTTTCAATCAATCCTGGGAAACACTCTTATAGGGAAACATCGCGGGTACGTCAAGCAAACTCTTCCTCAACTTTGCGTTATTCATGCCTACTTACTTAAGTTCATGATCTTTGGTTTGCTAGTAGATGGTGGTTTGCTGGGCAAACGTCCTGGTTGACTTCCAGCAGATCAACACACACACACACACACACACAATTTGAATAGCATGGGGTCATATATACGATCGAGCTTATTCCTCCGTGATATTTACGCCTCGCTATATCCTCTTATCTTTATCCTGTATTGCCTGTTGTATGCCCATGTAGATGCACCCAGATACACGAAAACATCTTGCTTGAACATATATGTCCGCGACACAAGCTTGGTCGCCCAGAAAAATCTCATCTCTCATATCCACTGATCTCCTCCACGTGCACTTTCTCAGGTGTGAAAAGAAAGCCCTGTCCCAAAATCACCGTCAGCCAAACTCAACACCAATCTCCTCAATTACCGCTGGTAGGCAGGTAACGGCTCCGTCGGCGGGACAGGAGGCCGCGAAGGCGAGCCCGCAGCATCATTGTACGTAAACTGTGGGCCGTACTCGTCCTCCTCTGTGAGCGTCGGAGCAGATGGCTCAGCCCCGTCGTCAACGGCTGCAGACGGCGGCGCACTGGGCCCCGCCGCCGCCGCGCTGCTCCCAACGCCTGCATCGTAGTCTCTCGGGAACTCAGGGGGCGCGCTCGCCTCAGCCAGTAGCCTCTGCCTCTCCAGCTCTTGCTTGTCGTCCATCGGGGTCGCGCCCGGGGCGAAAAGGTCTGCCGCAAGGTCGTCGAGCGTGGGCGCGGAGGGCCCAGCAGCAGCGTCGCCGTGCAGTGGCGGTAGGGCAGATGCGGCTAGGGTGGACGGGCCAGCGCCGTCGGCATCGGCTGGAAGAGCTGGGCCGGCGTTCGGTGTGGATGGCTGCTGGTGCGGCTGGCTTGGGAGGAGCCTCTGCTCGGCCCGGCGTATCCTCTCCTTTTCTGAAAGGGCGCTTTCGTCTGGTAATTCTGGAGGAGGTATGTAGTGCGGTGCGGATGGCTGTGGCGGTTCCCGATGACCACCGTTCCAATAAGGGTACTGCGTGACGGGTTCGGGCGGGAACGGCGCATATTCGTGTGGGTATACGTCTTCGGCGCCGTGACCGTCGTCTTCCTGGCCGCCAGGCCACTGTCCATTTTCTCCGTAGGCCCCGCTGTCATGATATTTTGTCTGTGCCGCTGGTGCTGGTCCCACTGTCTTGCCTCGCCTGCTGCTGTCTGTCGTTCCCACGACAACCTCAAACGAGTCAAAGATGACGCCTTTTTCGCGTTTTACAGTGTCCGTGTTGATCAGGCTGCCGTCGAAGGATGTAACGCCCGCATTCAGGTCTCTTGTCGACGCCGAGAGTCCACCTCCCGCACCAACCCTCGTATGCTGTCCGATCTGTATCGCGTTCGACAGCTTGCCGCCCAGGTCCACAATCACCTCTAACCGGTACTTGAAACTAATCATCTCCCCCGGGACGCCTTTGATCGAGGGGAACGCATTCTCGGGCACCCGGACGGAGGTGTTGATGCTTGTGGTGAAAGTACCCGGATCCACGATCAACGGGCTGAACGACTGGGACAGGTCTTTCCGAAACACGCTGCACGACCCGGCTGATGTCAGCGAGAGGCCGCCCAGCCCCGTCTTTGACTTGGGATAGTATTCCTCCTTTTCTAACTTGCGCATCTCCTCTTTGGACAAATGCTTGAAAAGCGACGCCGGCGGCGCCGAGTCCACGCGCCCTTGCCGATACAAGGTGACAATGACGCCGTGCATGCTCCTGATGGGTTTCGTATGCTGGATGTTGACCCTGATGGATAGTGTATCGCCCGCCAGGCAGCCCCCCTTCATCAGCTCGATGGTCGCGACGATCGTCTTCTCCCCAGACGCAGCCCTCCTGCTGCCCCCGTTCGCCGGGACGGTGCCCAAGCTGGCCACCTGGCTCAGCTCGGCCCCCCTGGAGCCGTTGCTCACGGCGCTGTCGCCGCTGACCTCGCTCCTCAGGTCGCTGTGTACCGGACTCCTGGGGTTCTGTTGGACATCCTGACTTGTTTCCTCCGCCCCATTAGACCCGTCTGTCGATGATTCTACCGCGCGCGTGGAGTCGAGATCCGAAGAGGTGTCAGCGGGGCCATTCTCGCAGGGGGGGTTATTCTGCTGTCTTTCGGATACCGCCGCCGAGGCGGTAGGTTTCTTCCTCTTGGCCTTCTTGGAGATGGGCTCGAGGTAGATGGTTCGCGGCTGCGGCGGGAGGAGAGGGCCCACGTCCACCTGCTGTACCAGGTCCACCTTGCGCTCACAGGTTGTGGTCGGGCTCATAGCGGTAGGCCTGGTGAGGGTAGCCGTGATGTTGTACGCTATCGTCCCCCGTTCAAACTACATATTCCAAGGTTGTATCACAGTCAGCCTCTGGACGAGCGCCCGCCGCAGTTGCGCAGACAGGGGTCAGGGGACATGTCACACGAGGCCAAGAGAGCAGGCTCGCCTACCTCTATGCTGCTGGGCAGCCCGTGGTCGGGAAAGACCAGCTCAAATCCAAACTCGTACTTTCCGGCGGGTAATGACCCGTCCGCGCAGAGGACCTGTTCGTCCTGGAACAGTGAGGCATAGCCATTGCCGAGGAATCTGAACTGGGACACGCCGTCTGAGGCGAGGTCGACGTTGCTGACGGGCTCGTTGGCAGCATTCGCGTTCTTGTAGACCCGGACGGAGCCGCGCAGGGCGATGGTGAGATGGGTGACATCGATAGCCTTGACGACGGCCAGGATGACGGCGCCCCTCACAGCATCGCCTGCGCAGTATTTCCGATGGGGTTCGGTGGGTCGGATGTAGAATTCGACAATGTTCCGCGTGTTTCTCGACCGGATGGGGAGGGCAAATCGGGAGAAGAACGATCGGGAGGATGGCTGGTCCTCGAGAGCGATCCGGGGGTCACCGTCGCCAGGGAGGGGGACCATCTGGCCAGCGATGTTGTTGCACACGGGGGGCCTCGCAACGAGTCGGCCTCGTCGTCCCCGCTGCCGTGTCTTTTCGAAATGCGTCTTGAGTAGCTGTCCACACGCCGGCCTGGGTCGTCTCGGGTGCCGGCCTGGGGTTGTTGTCGTCGATAGTGTTTTCTCGTGCCGAGTTCCGAGACCCCCTCGAGGAGGACGTGGGAGGCCTCCGGCTATGACGGCAGCTTCTTTTCGTCTCTGTTCTCGAGGCAGATCGCAACAGCTCACCAGAGAGGACCGAACGGGCGGCACCACCTCTCTGCCCACCACCCCTCCACAGGCTTCTTGGCTGCGCCCACAGCCACCCCAGGGAGACACGACCACGGCCAAAACCACGACCACGCCTGCGCCAGGAGCCAGGTGAGGAGGGACCCGGATGGAGGCGCAGCGGCAAGCAGATGGGCGTCGCCTTGATTACAGCAGCCCGCCGAGCCGGTCACTTCCTAACACGCCGGGCTCGGGGGGCCGTGCTGGACGAGAGGGGGATCGCCAGCAGATATCTGTCTCTCGAGTCCTAACGAGAAGGACGATGTCTGACGGTCGGTGATCGGGGATAGAGATGATTCGCGCGATTGCATGTGCCAAGGAAGGACAAGATGGGGGAGGGGGGCTTGCCAAGAGAAGAGGATCAGAGAGGCGACGGGAAGAGATGTCGCGGGTCGAGGCGGTAGCAGGGAGAGAGGGGGAGGGAGAGAGAGAGAGAATGAATCAGGAAGCGCAGCGTATCAAGGTGGGTGTGAAACGCGCGGGTCGTCCTTTAGGGGAGCAGAATAGGTATGGCCAGCTTGCTGTAATATGAGAAGGGGACAGAGAGGGAGGAGGGGTCGAAACCTGGGAGCGATGATGGGAATGAAACACGTAATTTTGCGAGAAGGGATTAGGCCTGACCAGAGACACTAAAAAAAAAAAACTTGCTGTAGAGTATAGTAGAATGAATTTTTGGGAATAGAACGAGCTCTAAATCACAGGCCCAAACGTTGGGTTAAGAGATGCTGTCGTGCAGAAGGGAGCGGGCAAGGCCAAAAGGCAAGGCAAGGCAAGGCAGGGAAAGGAAACAGACCTGGGGGAGACAAGAGTGATAAACCAACCGTGGAGGAGACTTTCTCTAGGCTGGTGGCGGGCTGCTTAAGCCTGTTCATACTTGCTACTTCTTGGCCATGTACTCTGGCACTACTGGCTGGGTGTGGTACAATGGTACAAGCTTGCTGCCACGGGCTGGCTGCCGAGGGGTGCGCCTTTTCCCCAGAAGGATAAAACTCGCTCTAGGTGTGGGGTACGTCAAGACACCTTCTTATCTATGCTCCTTTTCCCTTTTCCCTTTTCCCCTTCTCTCTTAACTTTGAACATAGTATTCATTTCCTTGACGCTATTCTTCAGGACGAGATGCCTGAAGTTTTGAAGATTTTATCTCTCTCAGACCTTTTGGATGATCAATCATCAATCCCTCGCTCAACCTTTTCAAGTGCGCCCTGATAAGCTTACCTTCCGCCCTCCCCCCTCCCTCTTCTCTCTCTCTCTCCCGCATCTCTGCCTCTCTTCCTCTCTCTCACTTGTGCTGGCTGGTTTGTGACGAGTCCCAATTTTTCCAGCCTCGTCCACAGTGGTGATCCCCTGGTTGCTAGCCTCGTTCAACAAGATCATTCCTTTTGCCCCCCCTCCCCCCCCTCCCCCTCCCCCTCCCCCTCCATTCCCATAGGGCTGGGGCTACTAGACGGTTGCAGCCTTGGCAAATTGCTATTTTTGTAATACCCACCGCCCCCTCCCCCCCCCCACCCGCCTGAACCTGAACCGTCGATGCCCATTGTGTCTCCAGAGCCCTTGGTATAGGTTGGGATTCACTGGCCTGAATCCATTCACCAGCTTGGTGGGCAGAAGTGTGTGATAGCTGACAGTACAGGTCCACACACATACACATTTATGGTCACCCGTCTGGGAATCTGTACTCCACCAGATCTACGCGATTCACATCAGCTGATGTTTGATATTTGTATCAGCGGTCCACCTGGCTTGCGCACACATGTTTCTGGACTAAGAAAGCTGCAGGCATGTGTCACATCGCCGGAACCCTAGACCTCAAGAAAACAATTCCCAGTGGCTGAATCTTCTGACTGCCAGAGGTCAGTTCAGCAGCAGCAAGGAAAGTGTGGGAAGGCGGGTGTCATCGATGAGCGACAGACAGACCTGCAGGTGGATCCTGGAGGACTTAAGCCCCGGCGTGAGAGCTCTGCTGCGGCTGTTGTCTCTTGCGATACCATCATGCAAGGCCATGAGTGGAGAGAGCGTTTTCCTTCACCTATTTGCGAGATGCGTCTCTTGGTATCTTCAGGTCGCTCACCACCTGACGATGGCGGATGAAGATGACGATCTGGGTTGACCTTATTATCATGGACTTTCGACGAGAGGGTTGGCAAGTGCCTCACCCCACTACCCTTCTCTGTCCCTCTCGCACAGTCACCTCGTCTTAATGTGACTTCCCCGGCGGACAGGTGCTTCTGAATAGAGGACCGGCCAAGGTCATTGGCATCTGCCATGGGAGGACAGAGCATTGCTCCCCCCTTTATTAAGCTGCGGTATTCAACCAGCGAAGCCGGTCCTCTATTCGACACAGCCTATTCCACTAAAAACAATAAATCCAGAAGTGTGTAAACCATCAGACAGGCAACAACAGACTGACAGACATACATACATACATACACGACTCTACTACCGAGAGACCACGAAAAGAATCAGATTCCGCCGAGAGCACTTTCTCTAACCCTCCGAGGACAGTTACCCACGATGTGTTTTGTCTATCACAAGGTCCACCTCTGCGCCTATTGCCGGATCCAGATGTTCGAGGAGCCCGGTCCCGGCCATTATGAGGCCTGCGCCAGTGCACAGGCCACCAGCTCAGGTGAGCTCGGGAGCTGTGCCGAGCAGGCCATCCAGCGCGTCAACATCAGGCTCTACGACGCCTGCTGCGTGACTTGTAACGCGGAAGAGTTCGGGAACCAGGACCACCGCGGGGGAGGCGGAGACGAGGGGAGTGATGTAAGTACTTTAAGGTTAAGAGAAGAAGAAGGAGGAGGAGGAGGAGGAGGAGGAGGAGGAGGAGGAGGAGGAGGAGGAGGAGGAGGAG
>JACWQW010000243.1:0-10943 GCA_014849355.1 Cryphonectria radicalis
GAAACCTTATTTTTACAATCAATTCATTTTATATAAATTATGTAAAAATAAATAAAAATTTGTTTAAAATACATTTTACCGGGGCCAAGGTGAATTGTCCCCCCCCCCCCCCCCCCCCCTCTCCTCATTTTCATTTAAAAGAAGGGTGAGGGTTCTTTTTAAGGAAAGAACATATTCTACACTAGAAACTTCTTCAATTAACTCTTGATTTATAACAGGTTTTACTGATGCTGTGCCCAAAGGGCGTGGTTCATTTATTCTTAAGATAAGAAATCAAATTATAGGGTAGGTTGAAAAGCTGAGCCGGTATTCTCTATAGGTCTTCATAAAAAAGATTTGTGAATCTTGGAGCATATTAAAACTTATTGAGGAGGTATTGGTAGAATTGCTTTAAGGGGGTGGTGATGTAGTTAGTTTAACTGTTTCATCAAAAAAGGAATTAGCAATTATTATTTCACATTTTGAAAATTATCCCCTAATTACACAAAAAAAGGCCGATTTTTTACTATTTAAGTCCCCAGTTGAAATTTTGAACTGTGGGGAGTATAATAAATCCCTTTCAGCTTTTCAAAGTATAGTAAATATAAGAGCTTCTTTGAATTTAGGTTTAACTGAAGTATTAAAAGAAGCTTTTCCTGATACAATACCAGCAGAAAACCTTTAATTACAAAGTCTGAAATACCTCGCCCTGAGTGACTAGCTGGGTTTAGTACGGGTGAAGGTTGTTTTTCAGTTAAAATAAGAAAAGATTATACAAAGATAGGGTTTAGAGTAGAATTAGCTTTCATATTAACACAACACACTAGAGATCAGCTATTATTGCAAAGTTTAGTTTCTTACTTTGATTGTGGAAAGTATTATAAACAAGCCAATAAAGATTTTGATAGATTTGTTTGTGAAGATATTCAAAGTATTCTAGATAAGATTGTTCCATTTTTTAAAGAACATAAAATTCTTCCCCACGCTACGCACTACGCACTACGCACTACGCACTACACACTACGCAGGGAGGATCCTAGGGGGCCCTGAGGGGTTCCGGCAGGGAAGGTGTAAAAGCTTTGGATTTTCAAAACTGGTGTGAAATAGCGGATATTATTCAAAATAAATCTCACCTAACTTTAGAAGGTTTATCTCATATTCGGGTTATTAAGGCGGGTATGAATAGAGGTAGAATTGTAGACTAATTTGGTTCAGGTTTCGCTAATATCTAAGGGTATGGATAATAAATAGATGATAGTGGTAATTTTAATTAGGAGATAGCGATAATTATATAATGGCAAATCCTATGCAAACTCCTCCAGCGATTGTTCCAGAGTGATAGAAGGAAAAGTCACTTAATCTAGCTGTATGCTGGAAAGTCCTATTATTCTCACCTAAGCAAAATAGGACAATCAGCAGGAAATTCTTATATATGATTTTTTTTTGTTTAAAAATTATACCCTAGTCATATTTTTAGAGGATTCTCAGAGGCTATACGCGAGACAATTTAAATAATTATTTAAATTTAGGTAGTATATTCGCCCCTAATATTTATATTAAATTGAAGATATAATCCGAACATAGTAGAAATATTATGAATTTAACATTCAAAAATCTAGGATCTTTTTTTTTTTTATTTTTCCATTATGTTTTTCACCTAGTCCGGTGGTATTGCAGAATATACGTACTATAAAAGGAATTAAACGTTTGTCTTATTCAGAAAGAGGTTTAATTAAATTTCCAGATGAAGTGAAAGAAGTGTTAATTGGAATTTTATTAGGTGATGGTTTTGTAGTGCGCGTAGTTATGTTGATAGTCTTATGTTTTTTATTAAGAATTAATTGTGGTATTGAGGAAAATTTAGAATTAACTTTAATGTCAACACCGTTATTAACTCCTGTTTTGGTTTATTCTGACCTCAAGTCAGAAAAATCTTCAATTTTAAGAGATAATAAAGGAAAATCAGGTATTTATATGTGGACTAACAAAGTTAATGGTAAAATTTATATTGGTAGTAGTGTAGATTTATCTAAGAGACTAAGAAATTACTTTAATGTTTCTTATTTTTCAGATTTAAAAGATATTATGATCATATATAAAGCTTTATTAGCTCATGGCTTTGATAACTTTAAGTTCCCCGCGTGGACTTCAAGAAGTCCCTGGGTCGCGAAACGAAGAAATATTAGAATATTGTAATCCACGCTACGCATGAGTTGATTAAAAAAGAACAATACTATATTGATCAACTAAAACCTGAATACAATAATTTAAAAGTTGCAGGTTCGAGTTTAGGTGTTAAGCGTAGTATAGAGACTAAAGCTAAAATAAAAGCAGGAGCTTTAAGTCGTTCAGAAGAAGCTTTAGCTAAAAATAGAGAGCATTTAAAATTACTTAAAGCTAGTCAAAAGCATAAGAAACATTTAGTTAATCTTAATACTTCTTTTTAACATAATTCTAAAACAGCCAAACCCGTATATGTTATTAATAAGGATAATGGGGAGAACATTGAATACAGATCTATTACTCAAGCGGCAAATTTTTATAATGTTCATCCTGAAACCATACGTAGGTGTATAAAAAGTAATAAGCTTTTATTAAATAAATACCTAATAACCTATAAATAATTCTAAATTTTTTCTTAATACTAATATAATTTAAATTTTAATACCTGTCTTATTCTTATTTGTATATAGTTTATAGTCTCCTTTTAAAAAGGATGATCTATATCTAACATAGTACGAAAGACATCTACAGGTAATTCTAGATTAATGTATGCTCAAACAGCTGTAGCACACAAGGAGTAATTTGATTATGTTTTAAGCTTTTTTTTTTTACCTTATTGCGTTAGTGATTATAAACCTCAATCTAGAATAGTCAGAGATAATAGAACTAATAAAACTTATAGTGCAATATCTTTCACTACTATGCAACTTCCTGTTTTTAATGATTTTAGAGATGTTTTTTATAAATTAAATGTAAAAGAAGTTCCTGATAACATATATGAATTGTTAACTCCTAGAGGGTTGGCCTTTTGAATTATGGATGATGGAAGTAGACACGGTAGTGGTGTACATATTGGTGTTTATGGTTTTACTAATACTTATGTGGATAAGCTAATGTTCACTTTACAAGATAAATTTAATATTAAATGTTCTATACATTATAATCGGGATAAAAACTCCGTATTTATATATTCAAAGAATTTATGGATACTTTAATAAATTTAGTTAAACCTTTCTTTATTAAAGAAATGTTATATAAATTGGGACTATAAAGCTTTAATCCTTTCCAAGCTGATACACATTATGGATTAATTTAATTAAATCCTAATTTTTATTTTTGATCTATTACCATTTTATGCAATATTAAGATTTATCCCTAATAAATTATTAGGTGTTATTGCTATGATAAGTGCTATATTAATAATTTTAGCTTTACCTGTAATAGATTTAGGTAGATCAAGAGGTTTACAATTTAGACCATTAAGTAAAATAGCCTTCTTCGTATTTATAGTAAATATCCTTATTTTAATGAAACTAGGTGCATGTCACGTAGAAGATCCTTTTATCTTGTTGGGACAAATTAGTACAGTTTTATATTTTGGCCATTTCTTATTTATAATTCCTTTTTTAAGTGTATTAGAAAATACTCTAATTGATTTAGAGTTTAAACAAATTGATTTAGATTTACAACAAATTGAGTTTAATAAGGAACTTTTACGTGGAAGAGAAAGTCTGCGTAGAAAAGAAATAGCTCATATAAATAAAGAAATTATGAGTCCTAAATATTACGATGATATAGCCAAAAGCATTTATAAAATTTAAAATATAAAGATTTTAATGTTGTTTTTTTTTTCTACACTATGATTGATTGGCTTAATTGTAATCAAATAAAAAAGTTTATAAAGTAAAAGGGGTTAAATAAATAGCAAGTGGTTAGCGAAATTATAATCTTATTTAAACTTTTCATTTTTAGAATTTTTATTAAGTTTTGGCGTAAGCTCGCTTGTGTTGCGAATATACGGTGAGATAAATCTTCCCTTGAGTTAATTTTGTGTGAAGTTAATATCTCAGAGTTGCTGATAGTATAACGCTTAGTTGTTAAAATTTAAATTTTTTCACCAGCCTAACCGTATAGTAATGTTAATTATATAATTGTGTAAGTGAATATTTAATTATTCTTGAAAGATTTATCTTTCTACATCTAACATTAGAGACTACACCTTAAGGTTGCTTCCTATTAATTTGGTTGTACCTAAGGCTATACTTTACTAATTTAGCAATATCTCCTTTAGACTGTTTATTAACAATAAATCTTATTTGTGGGTGTAAGCTCCCCTCCCTTCTTAAAATTTAAAGGTAGATACTCTAATACTTATGTAGTTTTATTTATTTGAGTTATTTATTTATTTGCTTTATTTATTAAATTCAGGTTTTTTATGTCGGCTGGCGAAGCCGCTCTATATGTTTATGTTGTAAGTAAAATATTAAGTAAATTTATATTAAATGCTTCGGTAACTCACCTAAAAGAGTAAGCGGATATTTAGGTAGTCTTGGTTGTAATCTGCGGCGTAGCTGCCATAGGGTTATAAACCCGATAAATCAAACACTTTACCTAGTCAACATAGAGGTAGAAAATCCTTTATGTTCAGAATATGATTTCTATTACCCTTAATATAGTGCAATATGCTTCGTGGCAGAGAGAATGTTATTATTGTTAAGTATTAATAATTAAATCTTATTGCGGCGCAGGGCGCAGCTTGATATAGAAGGTTAGGTGTTATAAATTATCAAGAGTAAATGTCGAATTTAATATATACTAAAAAGTTACGTAGATAGATTATGAAGTAGATGGTCTACACTTTGATTGCAAATCTTAAGTAAGGGGTTCGATTCCTCCATAATCTTACTTAAGGGTACCAAAGTATTGGTGGTTATATTTTTAGGTTTAGCGTGCGGGGCTACGCTGTGTAGCGTGTAGCAAAAAAAATAAATATTTACTTGTTTTTAGCTCAAGAGTATATTTGTCCTATTTAAGCTAATATACTACTACTTTATAAATAATTATTTGTCTCAATTTAATATCTTTTTTTTTTATAAATGAGATATTTAATTAAATTAAAATTAAAAAAATTAATATTATCCCCAGTGTAAAAAACATGGAGGGTCCTGCAAGAGAAGTAATAATCCCTTTATATAATAACTATATAAACTATTACCGATCTTTTGCTTATTAATTTATGTAAAGTAGTACTGGATTTTAAATATATAAGGATAAATTCAGAAAAAAAAGTTAATGATCTAGTTCATATTTGTGAAAATAGTGATGTTAGCTCCTCTTCAATAAATTTAACATCTTCAGTATCAGTTTGAACTGAGAGATGGTTCTGATCTACTAATGCGAAAGATATTGGAACATTCTACCTTATTTTTGCTTTATTCTCAGGGTTATTAGGTACAGCATTTTCTGTATTAATTAGAATGGAATTGAGTGGACCTGGTGTTCAATATATTGCGGGTGCGCCGTCTAACGTGCATTTGAAGTCGAGGGAGACAGACCCTAGGAGCTACTGCAGCTGCTCCTCAAACCAACTGACTTATCTCTGAACGAAAGAACAGAGGGAGTGTAGCATGTCAGTAAACCCTTTACTGTCGAGAGCTAGACACTACGACGAGGAAGGGAAGGTGTACGCTCACTATGTGTTAAATTTGCTAACTACGGTAGAGTTATGTGTTCTCATAGGGATTAGTCTAGCATGAGCCCTATATCGAGTATTAACCTTAAGATCTGCAAGTAAGATTAAAGCTGAGTTAATAGCCAATTCTATTAAAAGTTGCTCGATTACTACCTCAGAGAGAGGATATGTAGTATACAACGCTAAGGTGAGACGAAGACTTTGTGTGTGGAATTCGGGATTGCCTACGGGAGGAAACTCCTACGGTAACGGATCTGTAATAGTAGGTGTCAGAGAAATGCACACTGAAGTACAGAAGTCGGTAGTATCTCCCAAACCTGAGGCTCACGTTGGTCAAAGGTCACTAGGAGAAATGGTTACATATAATTTAGAAGGTAAGTGTAATAATTCTTACAACTTAATCAGCCAAGTTGACATATTACAAACTGCCTACATGAGAATTAAATCTGAGCCAGGGAATATGACTCCCGGTGCAGATAATGAAACTCTAGATGGTATAACGGAGAAATGATTCGCTGAAACATCAGATGCATTAATCAAAGAACGGTACGAATTCAGACCGATTCGAAGAGTATATATACCCAAAGCCAATGGAAAGATGAGACCACTAGGTGTAGCTTCACCTAGGGACAAAATCGTTCAAGAAGCCTTCAGAGCAGTATTAGAGCAAGTATTAGATAAAAAGTTTTCTCCAAGATCACATGGCTTTAGACCATCTAGAGGATGTCACTCGGCACTTGCCGAAATCAGGTATTGAAATGGTATAAAATGATTCGTTGAAGGTGACATAAAAGGATTCTTTGACAACATAGACTTTCACATAATGGAAAAATTACTTAGAAAACATTTTGACGATCAAAGACTAATCGATTTATTCTGAAAAATGGTCAAAACTGGATACGTAGAATTTGGTAAAAATAAAAGTTCAGTCATGGGAGTACCCCAAGGAGGGATCGCTAGTCCTATATTATCTAACCTAGTGTTGAATGAGCTTGATGAGTACATAGAAAGATTAATCAAGAAAAATGATGAAAAGAACGGAGGAAGACCTCACACCTTGAGAAATCCAGTTTATTACAAACTAGATAATAGGATTCAAACAATTAACAAGATAGATAGAAAGCATAAAAGAAGATTAGAAAAAATCGATCCGGTTCTGATCTCAGAACGGGACGCTCTTATCAAAGAAATAGCAAAAACACCATCTACCATACCTAATGGAGATTTGGCAAAGATATATTACGTGAGATACGCAGATGACTGATTAATAGGAGTGGCGGGTTCTGCCGAAGTCGCGAAAAGACTTAAGACAGATATTGCTAAGTACCTAAAAGAAGAGCTTAACCTAGAATTGTCTATGGATAAGACTAAAATCACAAACGCGTCTGCAGATAAAGCATACTTTCTTGGTACTGAAATTCAACGAACATCTAGTGTTAAGGGCGAGATCAAAAGATTCAAAAATATTAGAGGTCGTTCTCAAAGGGTTCCAACAACCTCAACTATAATGACAGCTCCTATTGAAAGGATCGTAAAAAGACTAATCGATAAGGGAATAGTCGAGTGGAATTCCAAAAAGATGACCAAAGATAATTTGGAACCTCTACCCATACTGAAATGAATGAACCTGCCCATAAGAGATATTATCTTGAGGTATAGAATGATAATGAATGGTACTATTAATTACTATTCTTTTGTAAAAAATAAACCTACATTAATCCTAGTGTACTGGATACTAAGGGTTAGTTTAGCGAAAACCCTAGCTGCCAAATTAAAATTAGGAACTGTACGACAAGTATATCTTAAGTTCGGAGTGAACATTAAATATAAAATACCAGACACAGATAAAGTCATCGATTTCTCCAGACCGGAATTAGTCGTGAACACGAAGAACTTCAAAGGAAATACCGATATGACTGACAATCTCAGAGTTATAGACTGAAAATTAAGAACTATTAACTTTTTTAACTATGTCTGTGCTAACTGCGGAACCAGTGAAAGTTTGCAAGTACATCATCTTAAGCATATAAAAACTATTAATACCAAATTAAACGGATTCGATAAGCAAATGGCCGCCATTAACCGTAAGCAAATCACTTTATGTACGAAATGTCATCATCAGGTACACATAGGAAAATATGATGGTATGTCGTTGAAGAATCTGAAAACAATTTAAACGCAATAAAACATAGAGAGATCTGGATAGTACGCATAAGCCAATGAATACTGTTCAGTATACTCGATTCTCATGAAATTTGTTAATGTAAAAAATAGCAAAACCAACGTTATTACCGATGGAGAGCCGTATGCGGTGAAAGTCGCACGTACGGTTCGGGGGAGAGTTGTTGATACTAAGGATATTTAATAATACGAACTAAAGTATATAAAGATCTATGTATTGGCTTCTTATCCTACATAACCAATTATATAATAGTATCATAACAGCTCACGCGATATTAATGATATTCTTTATGGTCGAATATTTTAATATATTTAATTTTGAATCGCAATCTTATTTTACTTATTATTCTTCTAATATACGGGGGCTATACAATATAGGTAAGGAAAATATAGTTAATATAAGCAACGATAATAATAAAGAAGTTTTTATTGGTAACAATGATAATCATGACAAGAAAAACTCTAATGATCCTAAACATAAGTATGTTAAGGTTTTAGTTAATGATCCTTTTAATAATAGGGATATTATTCTTAAAGTAACTAAAAAGCAAAAGGGTGTTTCTTCTACCTCTAATAAGTTAAATCCTCAGTGAGTGACCGGGTTTTCTGATGCTGAATCTTGTTTTGGGTTTAGAGTTCGAAAAAACTCTAAATTGAAGGTAGGTTGAGAAGTGATTCCTTATTTCTTTATTCATCTACACGTTAAAGATCTTTCTATCTTATTAGATATAAAAGAATTTTTCGGTGTAGATAATATTAGTAGTAACAAAGAATCAGCTTTATATCAAGTCAATTCTCTTAAGGATTTAGTTAATGTTATAATACCTCATTTCGAGTTATATCCTTTATTAACAAAAAAAGAAAGCTAATTTTTTATTTTTTATATTCGCTATTGAATTAATTAAACAAAAAGAACATAAAAATATAGAAGGAAAACATAAATTAATCAGTATTAAAGCATCTTTAAATAAAGGGCTTTTAAATGATGAATTAACATCATTCTTTAATCATGTTGTTCCTCAAGAAAGAACTGAAATACCTTTACCTGAAGTTATAAATCCTTATTGTTTTGCGGGTTTTACAAGTGGAGACGGAAGTTTTTCAGTAGAAATAATAAAATCTTCTTCACATAAAATAGGACATCAAGTAATTCTAAAATTCTTAATTACTCAACATTCTCGGGTTGTTGAATTATTGAAATGTTTTATAAAATTTTTAGGCGGTGGTTTTATAAAAGAGCGTATTGGTATTTCTGAATATAGAGTGGTAAAATTATCACTTATTATAGATAAACTTATACCTCTTTTTCATAAATACCCTATTATTGGAAATAAAAATAAGGATTTTTTAGACTTTTGTATAATCGCGGAATTAATGAATAATAATGCTCATAAAACTTCAGAAGGGTTAAACAGAATTAGATAAATTAAAGCAGGTATGAATACAAAGAGAAAATAGATTTTTATTATTAATCTTCTATCTCCGTATATTAGATTATATATAGATAGGGTTGGTTGTTTATATCTTTATTAATGGGAATATATAGCATAAGTTCGTGGAATACTAGATAGATAATAATACGTTATTCTTCTAGTTTCTTAGAACAAATTCAAATTAGTTATATAAAAATAACTAGGGAGGAGGGGTAAGCTCTCCCTTATTATTCAACTTATTATTGTTATTATTGTTATTGTTATTATTGTTATTATTATTATTATTGCTACTATAATCTTATGCGTATTTAAATTAATATATTAAAAGGCATGGCCGGGTAAGATAGAAATATTTTACTTTCTTTTCACTGTATGCGGGAACATCTTTAAAGCTTTTGATACTACTATTGCAGACTTTCGGAACTTAACAGTATACGAAAAGCAGCAGAATACAGTTACAATTCGAAAGACAATCCGCAGGAAACCTCTAATAAAATTGGTCAGCTGATTAGTTGAATTATTATTCAAGGGAAAATCAAATTGCTTTAATTTATTTAATTTAATTGCCGGTTAATCTTTTTATTACGGCGGCGGTTTCACCGCCGCCTATAGTTATTCTTTAATAATATTGAAAGTATAGACGGAAAGGATTTATATGTGGGTCATTCTATTAATTTGTATAATAGAATAAGTTCTTATTTTATGCCTTCTATACTTAAAACTAAAGCACGTAGAGTTTTACGTTATTTAAATAAATACGGTTTTAATAATATAAAATTAACTATTTATATTATGGATGAGCAGTCTAGCTTGGAGCAAGTAGTTGAATTAGAACAACACTTTATTGATAGTCTTAATCCAAATCTTAATGTAGATTTGGTAGCAAGTAGTTCTGGATACCATGAACGAATGTCTCTAGAAATACGTGATAGACTACGTAAGCAGAGAGGTACACCTGTGTATCTTTATAATGCAGATAATTTTACTTTATTATATATTTGAATTAAAAGAGCATATGTATAATTCAATAAATATTCATCATACTACTGCCCCCGACGCATCCTAGCTACTTTAATTTAAGAATAGCTTTGTAATTATTTTTCAGCTAGGGTGCGTTAGCACCCCAACTATGAATTACTCTAAATAGTTTAGTAGGATCCTCAGAGACTATATGTGGAATACCTTAGTAAATGTATATATAATATGTTTTTAAAGGTAAAGATATAGTCCAAATCTTTAATTAAAGTTAAGGAAAAAAGATGCAAGCCATCTTTTATTTATTTATATTTGCAAATATTTGCATTTAGCTTAAAAAATTTTACCTAGACGGAGATCTTCAGGTTGTTTACATCACCGTAGATCGAAATTAAATAATTTCGTAGGTTGCGCTAGAAGTAGATCTTACAATAAGTTAGGTACTTTTACGTCTCGAAATTATTCTACAAACACGACTTCTTCACTTCACCCACAATTTATTACAGGTTTCTCTGACGCAGAATCATCTTTTTTTATTACTTTTAATAAAAGTAATAAATCACCTACAGGTTATTATATACAACTTTGTTTTCAAATCCCCTTCGGGCGCTCGCGCCCTGGGCTGGCCAGAGGCCTGGGTGTACATAAAAAGGATAGGTTTTTGTTAGAATTGATAAAAT
>JACWQW010000244.1:0-10729 GCA_014849355.1 Cryphonectria radicalis
ATCGAAAATCAAGATCGAAAAATGCTTATTTAATATATTATATAAGTTTTTATTTTAAATCTAATATTATTATATTTACTAATTTATAATAAATATTCATTTAAAAAAGAAGAGAAAATTAAATGATTTTAAGCTTCTAATTTTGCTCGATATTATTAATATTGCTTATAATAAAGAAAGCGAAGAGACTTGATAAAAAGGTAAATTAATAATTCAAAAGGTAATAGGAAATGGGAAATACTTAATTGGTAGAATGATAGGGAGCTTAGTGCTATGGTGCATTGCAAATATATCACGAAGGATGCTCTTTCTAAGTACTAGAAAAGGAAGAAACTATCTATGAAATATATATATCCTGGTGAATTCCGGTTGGTCCCGGGTGAATTCATCCGTGATTTACTATACGCTATACGGTGAATTCCTAGTGTATTATAGAAAAGGTGGATAGTTGTTGAATATAATAAGCACTGCAGTAATCCGAAGATTCCAAAGTACACAAAGGGTTTATATTAACAAGAGCGGTGCTGAGTAAAAGCCTTGAATACGGAAATACACTGAGTTATCCTGTGCAAGTATTCACTGCCTTTGGGGCTATCAGAGTATGGTGTAATCTGATACTTGGATTAATAACTGAAGAACTATATATAAGATCTATCTATTGGTGGTAATAACTATAGTTATATATCTAACTCTTTAGTTGGCTTACCTGGATTAATATTAAGCCTGTTAATCTATAGTATATAGCTTTAACCGGATCGATATTGAGTCTGTTGATCCTCCCTCTTTTATAACCCTAACCCTGGGTTATGTAATCCTGTTTTCTGTCCTGTGGGTAAGTGTTGAATTTCCCGCTCCGAAGGGTTCGCTTTGGGTGCCCTTAGTGCTGTGCTGTTTGCCTTGACCTATATATTGGATGGGTTATAATATTAAAAAGCTTGAATTGATTTGCTTATTGCTTTATTATTAGTTAAATTAGTTTATTAATATAAATTTTATTCTTCTAATAATGTTTAATTATTAGAATTCTAATTTTCTTTTTTATATAGAAATAACTTGTTATTTAATTTCAATAGGAATTTTATCCTATAGTATTTCTTTATTTATTTAATTTAAATAAGAATATTTATATTATAGTAATTTTACTGAAATTCTTTTTCAGAGCTTTTGCTGCTTAGTCTATATTTAAACTTTCTATTTATTCAAATAGCTACTATTGAATATAATAAACTAATAATAATTCTATTATTAATTTATTTAATATTTTTATTTAATAAGCTTTATTTTTATTTCTCTTGCTATTGAATTTTAATGCTATAATTTTATTTAGATTTATATCTTTTCTTCTCTTTTAGGCCTTTAAGAAATATTATTTTTACTTTAAAATAATTATATTAACTCTTTTATTAGAAACAGAATTTCTTAATAAATAATCTCGAACTAATATAATAACAAATTATAATAAAAATAAATCCTATAATAAGATTCTATAAATGCTTTAATTATAGAAAATAATTTAAGAAATTATAATAATAATTAATTTAAAAAAATAATAAATAAATATCAGATTTTATTAATAATTATAGATTTTTGAATTAGATATTCTATTTTAATAATAAACATTTAATATATTTTTTAATAAAAGAAAAGTTAAAATAATTCCTTAAAGCATTTAAAAAGATATAATAATTAGCAATAAGCAGGAAAAGCTAAATTTATAATATAATTTTAAATAATAGCAATTCGGATTATTCTAATATTTTCGAAAAAAAACTCGAAAAAAAATAGTAAGAATTTGAAAATAAAGATTTAGAATTAAATCTAATAGCTTATTACTAAATAATTATAGAAATTATAAAGGAAGAAACTTTTTAGAATAAATAGCTAGATAATATATTAGAATTTATAATTAGAATTTAAATTAGAAATAGATCGCTTAGAACTCGAAAATTGAATATATATAATATATAGATTTAATCTTAAGAATCTTATTATAATATTTATTTAGAATATTAAAATTAAATAGCTAGAAAATATCAGAATTAATTTAATTTATAAATAATATTACGAATTTATATAGATCTTATATATATATTATAGATATTTTATAGAGAATATTAAATATAAATAATTTTTATTCTTATTAATATTTAGCTGCAAATATTATGTAGGATAGCTTATTCTTTTCTAATAATTATTAATCT
The DNA here is from genome assembly GCA_014849355.1 of Cryphonectria radicalis. Taxonomy (NCBI): domain Eukaryota; kingdom Fungi; phylum Ascomycota; class Sordariomycetes; order Diaporthales; family Cryphonectriaceae; genus Cryphonectria; species Cryphonectria radicalis. The sequence continues at coordinate 2,202 of JACWQW010000244.1, forward strand.
TAATAGCTATATTATAAAATCTTCGAGCTAATCTTGCTTAAAGATCTTATTTTTATTTTTATTTTTAAATTTTTTATAATAATATTCTATAAAATTTATATTTTCCTATAAAAATTATATTAAGAATTATATAAATTTAATAATATAAACTAATATTAATTTAATTTATTTAAGATTTATTAATTATTAAGCTATAATATATTCTTTATTAGGATTATTAAAAATTTCTTTAAATATTCTCTTAAAGCTTATAAAAAAATCGAATATTTCTTTAATATTTTTAATATATATATTAGAATTATTAGTATATTTCAAATAATTACAAAGATTTATATTAAATAAGAATATCCTTCTTAAAATAAATACTAGCAAAAATACCCGTGAGCCTAACCTTTGATTGTCCCACTACCTTCGTTCCTCCGGTAGTAGGTGCTAAAAACTGTGCGCGGCCAAAAATAGTGCGCATTTTTCAAGCTTTTTCTCATACAAATCAGTAACTTTAAATATTAATATTTAAATAACTATAAGAGATATGAAGACACTTCCAATACAAAAATTATATAGAGTTTTATAAGCTATATAATGAATATTTTTTCGATTTATTTCTTTGAAAACTGAATTTTCTTTAAATTATATAGTAAATAAAGATAAAAATTATCACGATAGCTAGCAGGCGGGAAGGAGGCGTTGGGCAGGCAGGGCTTTATTGCTATAGACAGGCACTATCTTAGGTAGATACAGGCTGGTTGTCAAGACGTAGCTCGAAGAGCTACGAAGCAGAACAGACAGACGGGATTAACAGGAACAGAGTTTTATCTGGAACCAGGATCACATGATAAACCCTAACCCTCGAGATTAGGATAACCAGGGCGGGGCCAGCAGCTGGGTTTGTGATATATACGATATATTTCGCATATTATTAATATAATAGTAATGCACACTTAAGCAGTGGTTATTATAAAAAGTTTTAAGCAAGGCCTGTATACTCTTTTATATAGCGTAGTGGTTTTAAGTGCATTAAATAATATAAGATATATTGAAAGACTATATTTCGAACTCGCAAATTCTAATATTCGAAATATAAACTTAAATAATAATAAAATTGATAATATATATATATTATTCTTTTTATTTCTTATGTATATATATTTAAAGATATATATAAATATATACTAATTATTCTTAATAGCCTTAATTACTCAAGTTCGACGACTTATTATTTTAATTGATTTAAAATAGATGTTGCATTAGAAATAGATTAATATAAATATATATAAAAATAGATAATTATTTATTTATTATAATAGTTTAATATATTAATTAATAGATTATTTTCAATAAGAAACTACTTAATTTTCTTATAAATTAATAATTTATTATATTTAAATTCTATTAATTTAATATAAATATTTCTACTTTATATTCTATTTTAACGCTAATTTTTATTTTGATCTTTAAATTAGAATTAGAAAATAAGATTAGATTATCTAGGCAATTAAGAAACTTTATTTATAATTTAAAGAGATTTTCAATAAGAAATATATTATTAAATAATAGCGCTTAAAGAAATATTTTATTAATTTAATATTATAAAAGAATAATTAATAAAAAGATTAATTATTTATCTATTTTAATTTAAAAATATATAATTTTTATTATATTAGATATTATAAAACTTTTTTCGCTTAAAAAGCATAATTCTCGAATTAATTAAATTATTAGCTAGATATTTTAGGAATAATATAATGAGCACTGCAGTAATCCGAAGATTCCTTAAGTACTAATTAATAGGGTTTATGCTAACAAGAGCAGTATTAAGTATTGGTTCTCAAATACGGAAATATAAACTGAATAATCTATGCAAGTATTCACTCCCTTTAGGGCTTCCAAGTAAGATATATACTTAGAACTTAGATTAACGACTAAAGAGCTATATATAAGATCTATCTAGATAGTAGGAAGCATACTCTTATATATCCAGCTCTTTAGTCCTATTAGCTATATTAGTTCTATAGTTTGTCAGAATAATCAGATAGTTTTGACTATAATCGAGATAGTCTGACTATTCCAATAATAGTTAGAATAATCAACTATTCCAACTATTTTAACCTTAATTCTTGCTTTATAAGTATTCCCTTTCCGGGGATATCTTCCGGGTAATTATTCTATGCATTCTTTATAACTTGCATATTAGATAGGTTATAATATTATCTTTTTCTTATTATTTATTATCCCTAATAATCTTCTGTAAGTTTCCTTTATGTTTATATCTGCCTAATTAAGATAAAGAATAGGGTCGAAAAATCTTGTTCTGCTAGAGTTATATCTTACTAAGCTGATTAGACTTATTGCTTCCTTATTATCCTTTTCGATTATTTCGGAAAAATGCCTTCTTATTCCTTTTGTAATTTTGCATAAGACTAAATATAAACCTTCCGATTCCGATATTTCTCGCTATGCTTTCTATATATTAAGAGATTATAATAATTGCAATTATCTAAGGCTTATTTCTGCCTAAATGCCGAAAATTATTAATCAGCATTATTAGGCTAATAAAGAGCTAATAGCTGTTAAGGAATAGCTTAAATTTGCAGCTGCTAAAATATATTATCTGCGCAAATAGTATTACTAATAGACTAAAAAGATATTTAAAGCTTTTTCTCAGGATTTAAGCAGTATAGAAAAATTAGAATAAATTAAAGCTAAGAAGGCTGAGAAGCGTTGCTAAGCTATAAAGGCTAGGGCCTAGCTTTCTCTTGCTACTATTTTCCAGAGTCCTGCTAATTTTCCTCTTAGATTTAATTTTATTGCTATAATATAAAATCTTAAGAAGAGTAGCCTTATAGCTATTTCTAGGGATAATATTGATTTTGCTAAGAAGATTAGAGGGTTTTCTGCTGCTTTTAGCCTATAAGTTATTCTTCTTATCAGTTATATTCCTATTATTACTTAAATATTAATTTAGTATAATTAATAGAATTCTTTAATTATTAGATATCTCTGATAATATTATTCAAGCATTTATTTGTAATAGATTAAGTTTTCTATAACTTGCTAAATAGTTTTTCTATTTAATAAGATATTCTTATATAATATTTATTCTTTTATGCTTAAGAATTCTTTCTATTTTATATTCTAGTTTATTATTTTCATTTTCTATCATATTATTTATAGATATCTCTTATATTGCTAATTCTAGTAATAAAATATAGAAAACTAGATATATTTTTATTTTATAAGATAATATAAGTTTATAATTTATTAAAAATATTTATTGCAAAATTTTAAATAATTCTAATTTCTTATAATCGAGTTTGCTGCTAGATCTAATTAGAGTTCTTCTTAAATCTTCTTAATTTTTCTAACTTTTTTATTTGCTATTTCTATATTTAAGCTTAATAATATCTTATGATATATTATTAGATTATATTTATAAAATATATAGAATAATAATTTTTTTATTATATTTATATTTATATTATTATAAGCAAATTATATAAAAAATAATAGATTAATTTAATTATTTTATTTCTAATTAATATACCGAAAATATTATTTAATAATTTGATTTATTTTTTCTATTTATTTATCTATTTATAGATAAAATATTATAGATAGTTTATATTTTATTTTAAGCTAAAAAAATCTAAAACTTTAAATTAAACTTTCTATTTTTATTAGAGATTATTTCTTCTAATATGCTATAATTAGCAATAATTATTCTAAAATATATATATATATATTCTTCTGCTATATTGCTTTTCTTATAAAATAAAAAATAAAAATATTTGCTTAATCTGCAAATTATTATTAAAATATTATTATATTATATTTTAATTAAAAGTTTTTATAAAAAAATAGCTTAATAATAAAATTTAAACTAATTAATTATTAAATAATTATAAATATTAATAAAAATTTTAATAATTTATAAAGCTTATATTAATTAGCTTTATTTTTTTTATAATTATTATATTATTATAGAATATTTTTAATCTTTTTTCTAAAATTTAGTAAATTCTAATATCTTTTGATTTATTTATAAATAGCTCTAATTTCTTAATATTTATATATTAGGATATTATATATATTTCTGATATATTTATTTTATTTTGCTAGGATTATTTATTTAGAGTTTTTATCTTATAGTCCTATTCTAAAGATTGCTGCAAATTCTTTAATAAGATCTTCTTTTTTATTAATTGCGAAAATATTTTAAATTTACTTTTTAATCTTATCTTTATAATCTGCTTTTCTGCTAAAAATATTAGCTTTAGTATTTTTTTCTTCTTTAAATACAAATAATCTTAAAATCAAATTAAAATAAATATTCTATTTATTTTATTTATCATTTATTAAAATCTTTTATTATTATAAATATAATAAGATTTTTATAATCTGAAAATATTTTAATTATATATTTAATATTTGTAAAATAATATTTTTATTTTTTAAATATTTTTATTATAGCTATAAATTCTTTATTTAGTATTTTATATTATAATTTTAATTTATTAAGCTTTTTACAAAAATTAGCAATTATTTATAATTATTCTTAATTATTTTGCTAATTAAATTCTATATTAAATATATAATTTAATAAATTAATATTTATCTTTTATTATGAGCTTTTTAAATTAGCTTAGATTTATTATAGCTATAATTTCCAAATAATAAATTAAATATTAATAAAAAGCTAAAAGCTACTATTAATAATTAGCTAATTATTATTTATTATTATCGAAATCTGAAAATTATAAAATATTTATATTAAAATAATTTGATAATATTTTTAAATAAACAAGATTTTAAGCTAATTTTAATTTATTATTATTAAAGATTAATAAAAATATTTAATAACTTTTTAATATTATATTACTTTATAAATAATGCTTTTTATAATCTTTATTATTTGAAATAATAATTAGAATTGCTAGAAAATAAAGCTAATATTTCGTATAATATAAAAAAGCTTATTATATATTTATTTATTTGCTATAGCTTAAATAGCAAATTAAATCTAAATATTAATTAAATATTTTACTGCAATATTATTAGGAAAAAAGCTTTATAATTAGCAAAAATTATTCTGAGAAATATATATATAAATTCTTTTATTAAGCTATTTTCTTTATAAAAAAGAAAATAAATATATTTGCTTAATCTGGAAATTATTATTAAGATATTATTATATTATATTTCAATTAAAGATTTTTATAGAAGAAATAATTTAATAATAAAATTTAGATTAATTAATTACTAAATAGCTATAAATATTAACAAAGGTTATAGCAATTTATAAGATTTATAATTTTTAATATTATATATTTCTTCTATATATTAATTTTATTCTGCTAGGATTATTTATCTAAAATTTTTATTCTATAGTGTATAAACTTTTTCCTTAATTTTATTCTAGTAACCTAATTTTTTGCTAAAAATATCTGCCCTAGTATTTTCTTTGCTTTAAATATAAATAATCTTAAAATCGAATTAAAATAAATATTTTGCTTATTTTATTATTAAAATTCTTTATTATTATAAACATAATAAGATTTTTATAATCTGAAAATATTTTGCTTATATATTTAATATTCATAAATATAATATTTTTATTATAGCTATAAATTTTTTATTAAGTTTTTTGAAAAAAAATTAGTAATTATTTCTAATTATTTCTAATTAACTTATTAATTAAGTTCTATATTAAATATATAATCTGATAAATCTATATATAGCTTATATTTTTTCTAGAGGTTTAAAAAGCCTAGTTTTCTTTCTAATTTTATTAGAAAAATAAATTCTTTTTAATAAGATTTATAAATAATCTAATAATCTCTATATTTATAAAAAAAGAATAATTTAATAGATTACTAGGATTCTAATTAGAGATAGATTTAGAAAAATTTGCAGAAAAAAAACTAGCAGAAATATAAGCCTGCTGCTTTCTTACTAACTTCTCTATCTCTATATAATCTAGCTTTTTAATTATATCCAAATTATAATAAATAATATATATTATTTTTTTTAGCTTATAGATAATATTATTTATATAACTAAAAGATTTTTATATTTATTATTATTATTTTGTTTTTTATAATATCTAGCTTAGCTTTTATTTTAGAATATTAAAAAGCAATTCTTTATACTTAGATAGAAATAAAGCTATATATATTGCAGTTATTATGCTTATTGCGAATATATTTAGCATATTAGAAAGAATCTTCTTTGGAAGCTATATAGAAAGCATTGCAACTCTTGCAGTAAGAATAAGCAGATATAATAGAATAATAAGAAAAGACAGAAAGCTAGAGAGAAGCGCTTTGCTCTATTTTCTTATAATAGATTTTATTAATTCTATCTATTATCTGAATTAAAAAAGCAAAATTAAAAAGGCAGATAATAGGAAAAAGAAACTTACAAAAGATTATTAGAGATAATAATTAATAGAAAAAAGATAATATTATAATCTATTTAATATAGAAATTACAAAGGAAAAAAATAGAATAATTAGCCAGAAGCTATATATATTAATAAGATCTTTTTCCTTATTAATTGCGAAAATATTTTAGATTTCTTTTTTAATTTTATCCTAATAATTTGTCTTTCTGCTAAAAATATTAGTTTTAACATTATCTTTTCTTTAAATATATATAATCTTAAAATTAAATTAAAATAAATATTCTGCTTATTTTATTTATTATTATAAATATAATAAAATTTTTATAATTTGAAAATATCTTAATTATATATTTAATATTTATAAATAATATTTATATTTTTTGAATATTTTTATTATAGCTATAAATTATTATAGCTTTAATTTATTAAGCTTTTTTAAGAAATTAGCAATTATTTATAATTATTTTTATTTATTTTATTCATTAAATTCTATATTAAATATATAATCTGATATATTTATAGATAGCTTATATTTTTTCTAGAGATCTGCTTTTTTTAAAATAAAGTTTTTAATAATTAAATCTTTAATTATTTTAAAAGCCTAGCTTTTTTTCTAATTTTATTAGAAAAATAGATCTTTTTTTATAAGATTTATAAATAATCTAGTAATATTATTAGATTTGCTAATAAATTGCTTATGAAAATTAATATAGCTAAACAATACTCTAATATTCTTAATATTTCTTAATATAGGCTAATCTCTAATTGCTTATATTTTATTTTTCTATATTCTAATAAATTTTAGCTTAATTATATATCTAAAATAATTAATTTTCTAAATATAGAAATAACTTTTAATTAGTTTTACTAGAAAATATATATTTCAAAATATTTACTATTTATATTTTTCAAAGATCTTAGAATAAATAAGAATATTATTAAGATAGATAATATATATAATATTCAGAAATTTGCAAAAAATATAATTAATTATTTTCTAGAAAAATGCTAATATATTAGTTAATCTGAAAAATATAATCAAATATTTGTAATATTTATATCAAATTCTAAATATTATTTTCTATTTTTCTTTTTTTTAATATAAATATATATATATATATATTTAAAATAAAGCATAATAAACTATTATATGCTTTATAATCAATCGTTAATCTTTTTAAATAATAATAATAAATACTAATTCTTTTTAATAATATTATTAAGCTATTTAAAATCTATATAAAGCTTAAGCTTGCTATTTTTCTTTAATATAAATAAAATTAGATATTCTGCTAATAGTTATAATAGCTTAATATAATTTTTCTTAAGGTTTTTATTAAAATATTCTCTAAATATCTCTAATCTTATTTTATTTAGTTTATAAATAAAGAAAAACTATAGCTAAATTCCTTTTTTTAATAATATTTTATAGTTATATAAGCTATATTCTGGAAATTTTATATCTAATTTGCTTTAGAATAGCTTTATAAATTTATAATATTTCAGCAAATATTAATATTAGTCTATTTTTCTCTATTTCTGCTATTTAGAAAAATAGAAGATGTTATTAAGCATTTTTATCTAAAGATAGTTTCTTCTTAGTATATTTGCTGCTAATATTTAAAAATTTTGCTTATTTATTCCGAATTAAACTAAAATTCTAAAGATTATAATTCTAATTCTTTCTTTTTATAATATATTTAAATTGCTTTAAAGCAGATTAAATATTCCTAATTACTGCTTATTTTCTTATTATTATAATCTGCTAATGCTTTAATATTAATTAGATTTATTTCTTGCTAGATTTTTCTTTGTAAGCTATTAGCTTTGCTAATTTAGAAATATATATAAATTTATTTAAAGCTATATTTCTTAAATACTTTTTAATAATTAAGTCTGATTTTTTGCTTTTAATTGCAATATTTTTTATAAATATAGCTTATTTCTAAAAAATCTAGCTAATAATCTAATTAATTTGAAAATTATATTTTTTAAGCTACAAAAGTTTTATAATTAGTTTATAATATGCTATATTTATAATACTTAATATAATAAAAATTATATATTTTTAGATTAAAATAAATAAATAATTAATCTTTTTATTAATTATATTTTAATTATATATA
>JACWQW010000245.1:0-10092 GCA_014849355.1 Cryphonectria radicalis
TGTTCGAATATTCCTTCCAACCGTACATATAGTTTATGCCTGGACCACGGGTCATAACACTAATATTTATATACTAAGGCATTATATATATTCTTAATATATTTATCTTATTTTATTAGAATTATTTATTTAGAGTTTTTATTTTAGAATTTTATTTTAAGAGTTACTGCAAATTCTTTATATATATTAATAAGATTTTCTTTCTTATTAATTGCGAAAATATCTTAGATTTTTTTTAATCTTATTTTAATAATTTATTTTTCTGCTAAAAATATTAGCTTTAGTATTATTTTTTCTCTAAATATAAATAATTTTGAAATTAAATTAAAATAGATATTCTGCTTATTTTACTTATTATTAATTAAAATTTTTTATTATTATAAATATAATAAAATTCTTATAATTTGAAAATATTTTAATTATATATTTAGCATTTATAAAATAATATTTCTATTTTTTAAATGCTTTTATTATAGCTATTAATTTTTTATCTAATATTTTATATTATAATTCTAATTTAATAAGCTTTTTAGAGAAATTAGCGATTATTTATAATTATTTTTATTTATTGCATTAATTAAGTTCTGAGCTAAATATATAATCTAATATATTTATATATAGCTTATATTTTTTTTAAGAGTTTAATTTCTATAAAATAGAGTTTTTAATAATTAATTTTCTAATTATCTTAAAAGCTTAGCTTTTCTCCTAGTTTTACTAAAAAAGTAGGTTTTTTTTTATAAGATTTATAAGAAATCTAGCAATATCGCTATATTTATTAATAAATTGCTAATAAAAGTTGATATATCTGAGAAATACCCTAATATCTTTGATATTTTTTAATATAAGCTAATCTCTAATTGCTTATATCTTATTTTTCTATATTCTAATATATTTTAATTTAATTATATATCTAAAATAATCAATTTTTTAGATATAGAAATAACTTTTTATTAGTTTTATTAGAAGATATGCATTTTAAAGCATCTAGAGTATCTGCTATATATATTATTTATATTTTTCGAGAATTCTGGAATAAATAAGAATATTATCTAAATAGATAATATATATAATATCTAGGAATTTATAAAGAATATAATTAATTATTTCCTAAAAAAATGCTAATATATTAATTAATCTAAAAAATATAATCAAATATTTATAATATCTATAGCAAATCCTAAATATTATTTTTTATTTTTCTTCTTTTTTAATATAAATATATATATATGCTTTTTTAAAATTTAATACTATAAATTATTATATATTTTATAATTAATCTTTGATTTCTTTAAATAATAATAGTAAATATCAATTTTTTTGGTAATATTATTAAGCTATTTATAATTTATATAAAGTTAGAGTTTTCTATTCTTTTTTAATATAAATAGGATTAGATATTCTGCTAATAATTATAATAGCCTAATATATTTTTTCTTTAGATTCTTATTAAGATATTCTCTAAATATTTCTAATTTTGCTTTATTAAGCTTATAAAGAAAAACTATAGCTAAATTCCTTTTTTTAGTAGTATTTTATAGTTATATAGGCTATATTCTAGAAGTTTTATATCTAATTTTCCTTAGAATAGCTTTATAAATTTATAATACTTTTATAATATTCTAGCAAATATTAGTATTAGTTTATTCTTTTTTATTTCTGCTATTTAGAGAAATAAAAGGTATTATTAAGCATTTTTATCTAGAGATAATCTCTTTTCTTTATTTATTAATTATTTCTTTAGTAGTTCTAAAAGTCTTAAATCTTTGCTCTGGGCTAAACCGAAATTCCTAGGATGCTATAGCTATAGGATTTCTTTATAATCTATAAGATTATATTTCTATTATTGCTTTAAGCTAGACTAATTTTTTAGAGATCTGTATATGCTTATTATTATATTAATCTGCTAATGCTTTAGTATTGCTAATTTAGGTTTATTCTTGCTAGATTCTTCTTTATAAGCTATTAGCTCTGCTAATTTGGAGATATTTATAGGTTTATTTAAAGCTTTTTCTCCTAAGTATCTCTTAATAACTAAATTTATTCTTTTGCTATTAATTATAATCTTTTTATAAATAATAATATTATTTTATAAGATTTAACTAATAATTTAATTAATTTAAAGATTATGCTTTTTAAGCTAAAAAAGTTTTATAATTAGTTTATAATATGCTATATTTATAATATCTAATATAATAAAAGTTATATGCTTTTAGATTAAAATAAATAAATAATTAATCTTTTTATTAATTATTTTTTAATTATATATAATTAATTGTTTTTTTATAATATTAAATTAATAAAGTTTTTTTCTAATACTATTATAATTATGCCTTATTAATAATTCCTAGTAATATAAAGTTTTCTTAAATGCTATTATCTAATAATATATTATATTATTTTCTATTAATATAAATATTTAATTTTATATATGCATAGTTTTATTCTGCGATATATAAAGACTTTTAAGCCCTGATTATTTATAATTCTATTATAAGCGATTTTTTCTTTTTAAAGATTTCTATGCTTTATAAGTTGCTTCCTAAGCTAGCTTCTTAGCTTATGCTTAGCTATACTTGCATTATTTCTTATTATTCTAGTATTTATATTAATCTTAAACCTTATTATAAATATAAATAATATAGTTAGTAGTTTTATATTATTATTATTTAATTTTCTTATTAATATATTCCCTAGGATAATTATTTAGCAATCTAATATAAATATGATTATATTTTCTATTAAATATCTTTTTAAACTTTAGGTAAGATTTTTCAATTGCTTAGATAATCTGGCCGAATTCTCAGACTAGGAACTATTTATGCTTAATCTTTTCTATAAAATATATTCTGTAATTATAATATATATATAAAATCTATACAAGCTTATAGTATTTTCTATTAATTAAGCTAATTATTATAACCCATCCAACATGCAGATCACAGGGACAAACACACAGAACAACCCTCCGAAAGCTAAGGAACAAATAAATCCAACATCCATAGAACCAATACTTATATAAGCAAGGGTTAGGGTTAAAATAGTTGAAATAGTCAGACTATCCCAACTATTGCCAGAATAGTCAGATTATCCTAATTATTGCCAGGTTCGCCTGACTATTTCAGCGAACTAATAGGACTAATATCACCAATAGGTCTGAAAAGCTGGATATAAAAGAAACATATTTATTCCCCTATTAGATAGATCTTATATATAGCTCTTCAGTTATCAATCTAAGTATCAGATTATACTATACTCTAATAGCCCCAAAGGCAGTGAACACTTGCATAGAAAAGCTTAGTATATTTTTGTATTCAAAGATTTTACTTAATGCCGCTCTTATTAGCATAAACCCTTTGTATATTTTGCAATTCTCGGATTACTGCAGTGCTTATTATATTTTGATAACTCTTGCTCGAGAATAGTTCAGTATTTATCCCTTGAGCAATACAGAAATACAATAGCTCCAGGAACCCCCTCTTCGTCCTCACAAGCTCACCTTATATAGGAGGATCTGATCAACCAGATCCACCTCCTCACCTGGCGTATCGAAGAACTCCAGCTGAGTCAGCAGCAACAAGGAAACACTATCCAGGCCCAGCAAGAACAGATCCAATATAGCACTCAGGCCCCTACCATCGTCAACACTAACAAGGGCTATAAGATGGACAAGCTAGCTATATACGACAGCACTTAGAAACTCCTCTAAGGATTCCTTACCTACTGCAAGGCCTACTTCTTGCACAATGCACCTTAGTTTACCACAGAACCCGAGAAAGTGATCCTAGCTAGGACTCGCCTTAAGAAGGATGCTCTCGTTTGGTATAAGCCTTCTCTCTGCGATTATCTGGAGCATACTAACAACCCTAGCGCATATGCTAGGGGCACTAAGGAAATATTCAATTTTTTCGCAGGCTTCGAGAAGGCTATCAAGGAAATTTTCAATAATTCTAACAAAGAATGCATTATAGCTTAATAATTAATAGAACTATAATAGACCAAGTTAGCTTTTATATATATAATAAAATTCAAATAGCTAGCAGTATAATTGCTATAAGAGAATAAGAATTTTATTAATTATTATTATAAAGGGCTTAAAGATAAAATTAAAGATAAAATTTTTAAATAAGATTAGCTAGATAATTTTGCAATATTTATAAATATAATTATTAGGATTAATAATTATCTTTATAAATAATAAATAAAAAAGTCTAAGAAAAGAGAAAGCTAATCTATATAATGCTTAAATAGCAATAAAAAATTCTAATCTAAGAATTAGAATAGAGATTAGTGCTAAAATATAGCATAAAGTGAAAATATTTATGCTAATTTAATAGAATTAAATATAGCAAATTATTAGTTTATAAGAAAACTAAATAGCAATATTAAATATTTTAATTATAAAAAATATAGCTATTTTGCATAAAATTATAAATAACTTAAAAAGCTATAATAGCAATTAATCTAAAAAAAATAATAGGTAAATATTCTCTAATAATAGAAACTTAATTAGCTAAATAATAATATCTTACTAAAGCAAATATTAGATTTTATTAGCAATTATAGATTTTTTAATTAGATATTCTGCTTTAATAATAGTTGCTTAATATATCTCTTGGCAAAAGAAGGCTTAAAATAGTTCTCTAAAGCATCTATGTTATAACCCATCCAACATGCAGGTCACAGGAACAAGCGCACGAAACAACTGTCCGGAAGATAGGGAACGGGTTTAACACCCTAGGACCAAAATAAGGCTTATATAAGCAAGGGTTAGGGTTACAAACGGATATGTAGGATCGGAAACATATCCAATATATCGGATCAGTCGGATCGATAGCATATCCAGACGATCCAGCAACAACCAACAGAACTAACACTACCAACAGGTCTGAAGAGCTGGACATAAAAGGACACATTTATTCCCCCATTAGATAGATCTTGTATATAGCTCTTCAGTTGTTAATCTAAGTATCAGATTACACTATACTCTGATAGCCCCAAAGGCAGTGAACACTTGCACAGAGAACTCAGTGTATTTCCGTATTCAAGGCTTTTACTCGGCACCGCTCTTGTTAGCATAAACCCTTTGTGTACTTTGGAATCTTCGGATTACTACAGTGCTCATTACAATCTAAGAAAATATAGCAACTAGCAATAGGCAGAAAAAGCTTAATCTATAATATAATACTAAATAATAATAATTCGAACTGCTTTAGCACCTTTAAGAAAAGATTCGAAAAGAAAATTTAAGAACTTGAGAATAAAGATATAAGATTATATCTAATAGCCTATTACAAAGAATAACTCCTATCCCAAATAATAATAGAAACTATAGAAAAAGAAATATCTTAGGACTAATAGCTAGATAATATGCCAAAACCTATCTCCCTAGAGGCGAAAGATAAAAACCCTATAATTAAGGAAAAAGTTTATAACTAGGATTTAGACTAAGGATAGAACGCTTAAAATCCGAAAATCGAATATATAGTATATAAGCTTAATGTAATGAGCACTGCAGTTATCCGAAGATTCCTTAAGTACTGATTGGGTTTATGCTAACAAGAGCGATGTCAAAGTGTAAGTCCTTGAATACGGAAATATACAAGTCCTAATGAGAGTGCAAGTGTTCACTGCCTTTGGGGCTATTCAAGTGTATAACAAATGAATACTTAGATTGACGACTGAAGAGCTATGTACAACGATCTATCTAATGGTAATGAACGTGTGGTTATATATTTAGCTCTTCAGTTCCTGCTCACCGGTGATCACTCCAGATCACTGTTGATCACCGGACGCCGGTGATCACAGCTGATCATCCTGCTTCCTGATTGGTCAAGCCTCGTAACCCTAACCCTGGGCTACGTAATCAATGCTTTGTCAGGACGTTGGGTCCTTGACACCTGGTCCTTGTTTGCGCGTGACCTGTTTCGTGACCTGCATGTTGGATGGGTCATAACACTTAATCTCAGAGAACTCTTTACTATAGTATCTATCCAGAATATTAATACTAAATAGTTGGAAGATCTTAGGATTAGCCTAGTTAATAGAAGATACCACGAACTCGCATAGATCTTATATATATATCACAGCTATAGGATGCATTTTATAGAAAAAACTAAGCATAAGTGGTTCCTGATCTAAGAGTTTGGTCAGATTATCTAAGCAATTAAAGAACCCTGCCTATAATTCAGGGAGATTTTCAATAGAAAATATAATAACACCTATATTAGATTACCAGATAACTATCCTAGGGAATATATCAATAAGAAGATCAAGTGGAAATAATGCAAAACTATTAAATGCACTATTTATATCTATAATAAGGTTTAAGATTAGCATAAATACTAGGATAATAAGAAATAATATAAGCATAGCTAGGCATAGGCCAAAAAGCTAGCTTAAGGAGCAGCTTATAGAGCATAGGAATTCCCAAAAAGGAAAGATCGCCTATAATAGAACTATAGATAATCAGAGCCTAAAAGTTCTTATATATTATAAAACAAAACTATATATATATAAAATTAAATGCCTATATTAATAGAAGATAATATAGCGCATTATTAAATAGCAATATATAAAGAAACTTTATATTACTAGGAATTATTAATAAGGCATAATTATAATAGCATTAGAAAAAAAACCTTTATTAACTTAGTACTATAAAAGAATAATTAGTTATATATAATTAAAAAATAATTAATAAAAAGACTAATTATTTATCTATTTTAATCTAAAAATATATAATTTTTATTATATTAAATATTATAGATATAGCATATTATAAACTAATTATAGAATTTTCTTAGCTTAAAAAGCATAATTCTTAAATTAATTAAATTATTAGCCAGATCTTATAAAATAATACTATTATTTATAGAAAGATTGCAATTAATAGCAAAAGAATAGATTTAGTTACTAAGAGATATTTAAGAAAAAAGGCCTTAAATAAACCTACAAATACCTCCAAATCAGCAAGGCTAATAGCTTATAGAGAAAAATCTAGCAAAGATAAACCCAAATCAGCAATACTAAGGCATTAGCAGATTAATATAAAAATAAGCATATGCAAACTCTCAGGAGATTAGTCTAGCTTAGAGCAATAACAGAAATATAGTCTTACGAACTACAAGGAAATCCTATAGCTATAGCACCCCAGAAATTTCAGTCTGGCCTGGAGCGAGAATCTGAGAGCCCTAGAACCACCAAAAAGATGACTAATAGGCAAGGGAAAGAGACTATCCCCAGATAAAGATGCTTAATAGTATCTTTTATTCCTCTAAATAGCAGAAACAGAGAAAGATAAACTAATATTCGCTGAAATATTATAAAAGTATTACAAATTCACAAAGCTATTCTAAGGAAAACTAAATATAGAATTTCTAGAATATAGCTTATATAACTATAAAATATTATTAAAAGAAGAAACTTAGCTATAGTTTTTCTCTATTTATAAGCTTAATAAAGCAAAATTAGAAATATTTAGAGAATATTTCGATAAAAATCTAAAGAAAAGATATATTAGGCTATTATAATTGCTAGCAGAATATCTAATCCTGTTTATATTAAAGAAAAATAGAAAACTCTGATTTTGCATAAATTATAGATAGCTTAATAATATTATTAAAAAGAATTAATATCTACTATTATTATTCAAAGAAATTAAAGATTAACTATAAGTGTTATGACCCGTGGTCCAGGCATAAACTATATGTACGGTTGGAAGGAATATTCGAACAGCGAGTTCGAATATCTGCTGATCTTTTGATCTATGTAGTACAGTGGCACCTTCCACCACCGATCATTACAATAAGATATATAATAATTTATAGCATTAGATCTTAAGGAAATATATATATATATTTATATTAAAAAGAGAGAAAAATAGAAAATAATATTCAAGATTTGCTATAAATATTATAAATATTTGATTATATTTTTTGGATTAATTAATATATTAATATCTTTTTAGGAAATAATTAATTATATTCTCTGCAAATTCCTAGATATTATATGCATTATCTATTTAGATAATATCCTTATTTATTCTAGAACTTTTGAAAAATATAGATAGCATATATAGCAGATATTTCAAATATTTTAGAATATATATCTTTTAATGAAATTAATAAAAAGTTATTTCTATATTTAGAAAATTGATTATCTTAGATATATAATTAAGCTAAAGCATATTAGAATATAGAAAAATAAGATATAAGCAATTAGAGATTAGCTTATATTAAAGAATATCAAGGATATTAGGGTATTTTTTGGATATATTAACTTTTATTAGCAGTTTATTAGCAAATATAATAATATTGCCAGATTTTTCACAAATCTTATAAAAAAGGATTTACCTTTTTAATAGAACTAAGAGAAAAGCTAAGCTTTTAAGATAATCAGAAAATTAATTATTAAAAATCTTAAAGAGAAAATCTAAGATATTTTTGCAATTAATAAGAAAAGAGATCTTATTAATATATATAAAGAATTTGCAGCAATTCTTAGAATAGAACCTTAAAATAGAAACCATAAGCAAATAACTCTAGCAAAATAAGATAAATATATCAGAAATATATATAATGCCTTAATATATAGATATTAAGAAATTAAAGCAATTTATAAATAAATCAAGAGATATTAGAATTTATTAGATTTTAGAAAAAAGATTAAAAATATTCTATAATAATATAATAGCTGCAAAAAAAATAAAATAGAAAAATATAAGCTTTATAAACTGCTATAATCTCTACTAATATCTATAATTATTTAGTAATTAATTAATTTAAATCTTATTATTAAGCTATTATTTTTATAAAAACTTTTAATTAAAATATAATATAATAATATTTTAATAATAATTTGCAAACTAAGCAAATATGCTTATTTTCTTCTTTATAAGAAAAGCAATATAGCAGAAAAATTTATATATATATTTCTCTGAATAATTATCGCTAATTATAGCATATTAAAAAAAGTAATCTCTAATAAAAATAAAAAATTTAATTCAAAATTTTAAATTTTATTTATAAAATAGCTTAGAATATAATATAAAATATTTATAATATTTTATTTTTAAATAAATAGATAAATAAAAAAAATAAACTAAATTATTAAATAATATTTTTAATATTATATTAATTAAAAATAGAATAATTAGATTAATTTATTATTTTTTATATAATTTGCTTATAATAGTATAAATATAAATATAATAAAGAAATTATTATTCTATATATTTTATAAATATAATCTAATAGCTTATTATAAAATATTGCTAAAAATAGATATAAAAGCTACAAATAAAAAGATTAAAAAAATTGAAAAAATTTAAAAAAAACTTTAATTAAAGCTGCAATTTATCTAAAAACAGATAATATATTATATAAACTTTAAAAAAATTAAAAAATTTAATCTTATAAAAAGAAAATAAAATCTATTTATTTTGCAAAAATATCAAAATAATCAGGCCTAATAGCAAATTTAATTATAAAAAGCTAAAATTATTTAAAATTTTGCAATAAATCTTAATTAATTATAAACTAATATTATCTTATAAAATAAAAATATATCTAATTTTTTATATTTTATTATTAAAATTAGCAATAAAAAAATATTAATAGATAATATAACAAAAGCAGAAAATAAAGAATTAGAATATAAAATAGAAAAAATCCTTAAGCATAGAAAAACAGATAATATATATAAATATCTTATCAAATAAAAAGATTATCTAATAAGCAAAAACTTATAAAAACTATAAAAAAATATTAGAAATATTATAAAGAAATTAATAGAATATTAGAAGAAAAAAACTAGCCTTTATCTAAGCACTATATTATTAGCAATTATCTTGGCAGCACAATAATAACAACCACCTAGGAAAACCCCTCCGGCCCGGAGAGGGAACTAGAAGGCCCTGCCTCACTCGAAAAACCAGGATAGCCTACTATGACATCGCCCCCAGAAGCCACCACCAGACCACTCTCCTCTAGGTCTCGCATCGCGGCGACAAAGTTGAACCCAGGTGTTATGACCCGTGGTCCAGGCATAAACTATATGTACGGTTGGAAGGAATATTCGAACAGCGAGTTC
>JACWQW010000246.1:0-10043 GCA_014849355.1 Cryphonectria radicalis
GTACTATGGTTCCGTACTGAAAAAAGGGCACCCTTGTCAAGTACCTCCTGTTCTGTGCTGTTAAAGGTGGGAGTGACCTGGCCAGGATGCCCAATAATACGCATCATACCATAGTATAACGTACTACTGTACAGTAGTAGTCAATAACGCCATCGGCACACTTGAGCGTGACCAATTTGCCAAGCAGGCACGGCTGCATCTCCTCGTCACTAAAAACTCTCACAATCTTGATCACTTTTAGAGAAGAAAAAGGAAAGGGGTGGGGGAGGGGGGGCAGAGCAAAAGAAAGGTTGTCGGTGTTTTTGTATCCTGAGCCCCCGTCGCAGGTGGAGAGGGTGGTAAGGAAGCCAGGGCATACCTTGGTTTAGAGTGGGATCGGCTCCGGACACTGGCTCTGATTTCGGTCCCCGTCGCGAGGGCTTTTTGTTCTTCTTCCTCTTTCTTTCTTTGATGGCCGTGGCTAAGTGCATACAAAACCTGCATAAGTCCGATGCGTTGCGGGAGAAACATCTCCATAGAGAAGAAGATCGACGTCTTGTCCTGATCTGCCGAGGCGAAACCGAGACAACGCTTGCAGTGAGTGAGACGGCGCCATCCTCATAGCGATAACCCAATACAATATATACTTTGCAACCAGCTTGCGCCGGCCCCAGTCACCCCTCCCCCCCCTCCAAAAGAAATCATTTTGTCAAGTCGACTCCTAGGGGCTGCAGTTCGGACAAGGGCCAGCATGACGGCCCTCGGTAACCCAGGCGGGATGAATCTCCTTCCAATGTAAAAAAATATGGGCTGGTGACGGGCTCGCACCAATGTCCAACGAAAGGGTTGCCTCGCGTGCTTCACCCAGAGTTCGCCTAATGTGCAGAGAGAGAGAGAGAGAGTGTGTGTGTGTGTGTGTGTGTGTGGAAGCGCAGGCTCAAGGGGGAAAAGAATTCACCATTCGCTGGAGCTCAAAGCTACTATTGAAGTCTACCTTTCCAAGATTCTAGGAGCAGACGGTAGACACGCACTTTTCAGGGGCTGGTTGGACAGCCCATCTGTTGGTTGTTCTTCAATTTCTCTCCGGCTGCATGTTGTACGCCCACCGCCCGCCTTTAATCACACGTTTACTCTAGATCAAACAGCGTCTCCCGCCCACCAAGCAGACTGTCCACAATTGTATGTGTTGAGTACAGTACATTAGCTTTTACTCAGGTCGATGCCACACCGCCGAGCGCATAGTAGAGGGACACCCGTGGAAGTCTTCAAAGATATTTGCTCGCTCTATTCTTGCTGTTGTCATTCACACAGCACTCCGCCTCGTTCATTGTTTGGAAACCTTGGATGGCTTGCGTGGACGCAATATTACGCCGAGGCTTGTGATTCCTCTTTTTTTAATCCTTCCCTTTTCTTGCTTCTTCAGACGAGACAAGAACCAAGGAAGAGCAGACCTCATCCCTGGTCAGTGTACATGCGTGAAATCGTCCCAGCTTCGGCCCCTGTTGTTTTTCTGACCTCCACATTATTAACGCGGGCGGTACACGGAAAAATACTCCGAGACAATGTCTTCCCCAGTCAAGCCTTGTGGTCCTTGATCTGCGTTCGCCTCCGGCAGCCTCAAGTCTTTTGGACAGGACAGGATATAACTATCAAAAGATTCAGTGAAACAGCTGATTATGGAAGGGCAATCTCAGTGAACTGACTCTGCCCTGCTGGCCTGGCTGTCGGCAGATCCGGTGTGGAGGGGGTACCTTGAGTCAATTGGCCTTGGATCATGCTACAGTAAAGCCGAGGCACCGAGGGCTATGAGCAACGCTCCAACGATGCCAAGGTAAAGGACCGTTGAGCTCGATGGTCAAGAGTCGATATCAGCAGAGACATGCACATGTACTAAGCAAGTAATCATGGGGTTCCCTGGGGAGATCTCATGCACGAGGTGATTTTCATGCCTCATGACAGTCAGTAAGTCAGGAATACGTAGAGTTCTAGAAAATTGGGCCCTGATCGGAATGCGACACATCATCTGCACAGACTCGAACCAATGTGATCCTCGCACGAGGCTCCGATCTTGCCGTTCTAGATGTTCGATATAAATGGGCACATGTAGGGCTGATAGTCCAGACTCATGACTGAAGCCAAGAATCAAACTCTAATAAGAACCCCACGGCCCCATTGTCGGGTCGTCTCATAATCTTTCCGACAACTTGGATATAAATACTACTTATGTAGGGAGGTAACTGACAATGGTTGAACAGTGATTGTATTCAGCGAGAGATAGATAACGTGACTTAACAATAGTACTTAGTACTTACTATGGGGTGGCAAAGTCAGGATAATTATGGTGTGTATCATGTATGTCGTGATAACAATATAGACTTCCAATTCATGAAACAATTGGGGGGGGGGGGGTGCCACCCAGCGAGGCCTTCTGCAATCAGGAATGCACAAGTACGCTAGACAAGACCAATCTATGATTCAAGTTTCCAAGATTGAAATTGTAAGTAGAGATTGGGAGGCAGCAAGTATACTCCGTGGGTCGAGATTCCTGTTCTGGTTGGGTTGGAAAAAGAAAAGGGTTCGAGAACCTTCTCACAACATTTACAGGGAAAATAAAAGAGAGAGAGAGAAAAATGCAACAACGGCCGATGAAGATTAAAAAGATGTAGGAGACGAGCTCCCAAAGTTGTTGATCATGTTGTTAGGAGACCGTTCCCAGGAATGCAACTACAGCATAATGAATTTTCTTGAGCACTCTTTCTCAATGGTTTCTTTCCTGAGCAATTGCCAGCTCAAAGTTACATACCTTCACTACTAATCCTATTAAAGGCCCAAAAAATTTTATTTCTACCGAGACTTGTAGCAGCGCGCTCGAAATTACCCTTCTTTGCCAAAAAACGAACTCACCTACTTAGTGGCTAGGCTTTCAATAGAGTCCCAAACGCCCTTGTTGGGAATCACAGTCCGACCTCTGACTGATATTCCCCTTCCTATCCGCATACCAATGTAGAACCCCTGCATATACCACCTCGCGCTGCAAAGAAGGACAAGCTGGTCCTGTCCGGCCTTGAGCCTCGTCGCCCTGTGGACAACGCCCAGCAACGGCCCGTGAGGCGTCGTCACGAGCACGACATCAGCAACCCCCAGAACCCTGTCCGCGGTGGGCAGCGATACGCCACAGATCAGGCATATGAGAAAGCGCCTGAGCTCGCGTGCGAAAATATCATCGCTGACCATGTCCTCCATCTTGCTGTCTAAGGCGGGGAGGACACCTTTAGTCCGGAGCTCCAGGGCGCTCATCTGCTGCTCCGGCAACCACTGGGACGCGGCGATGTGCATAAAACCCTGTGCGAAATGCTGATGCAGGAGGCTACCGGACCCGACTGCGTTGTCGCCGTCGTCACTGATGTCGCTGCTATTGCTCACAACCTGTCGTGTCACGCCGGTGCAGGGCCCGGCAGGAGATAGAAGCGCTACCTGACGGTTGAGATCCACGGTGCGCCCCCAGACATCTCTGATGAGCGCGTCCAGCCGGGAAGCGGTGGTGTCAACATCCTGCAGCTGGACGTCGCCAGGTAGGGACCCCATAGGGACCTCCGCCGCCTGTACCGCATCTGCAGTGAAAGTGTCGTACGCTTCGCCAATATTGGCGGGCTTATCGATTAGCAAGGGCAGTGTGCTATCGTTGGCTTTTTCGGACGGCCCGCCTACTCCTTGTGGGACCTTTGTCACAAACTGAAGTCTTGCAGAGACTGCGGGCTGGCTGATGGCGTCGAGCAGGAGTTGTGGGAAGCTCAGCTTGCGTGCCCCGGCCGGGACCTTATAACCGTCTATGTCTGGGAATACGGCGAGGATATAATCACGTGGCTTGGCCGTACTCCTCTGGCTCCTCCATGCCTCTCTGATCGGGTTGTACTCTGGATCAGGTCCCAGCTCGCAGCTGTAAGCCAGTGTTATATTGACGCGATGCCGGTATACAACGTCAAAGTAGAGTGAGAACAGATAATCATTAGCCTTTGAGGGGCTGAAGCCGTGGTAGGCCAACTTGTCCAGCAGGAACGTCTCCGCCCGGAAGCGATGTGCCAGGAGGGTTCCGTGCGCCACCCAGGCGGTCTTTGCGTCCTTGCGGCGGCGTTCACACTGAACCGGTCTGAGGACGACAAAATGCAAGACACCTGCGTACAGGCCTTCCTGCCGTGTCCAAAGCCTCTCGAACCAAGTATCCGCGAAGAGGAGGTGCGTGCACGACCTTCCATGTGCAAGCTCCTCCTCCTGGAAGCCGTTTTCGTCAATGGCTCCGTTTTCAAAGGCTTGCATGGCAGCCTCCTGCCACTCTTTGCACACGGGACTCTCTAAGAGAACCTTGACACACCGGCTGGACTTGTATATCAAAGGTATGGCCATGAGCTGGTCGGCGATGCTGATAGGTGATGACTCCGTCTGGTCGATACAAAAGAGGTCCATCCAGAACCAACCGTCGCCGCAGATATCATCTCGACGAAGCAGCGACAAGATGTCTTGTTTTGCAGGACTCAACGACACCTCCCCTACAGAGCACAATTAGCATCCTGCCACGCAGAGACCTTATAGCTCGGAGGGAAGTCAGTTCACATGAGACGCCGTCTATCATGGCCTTTCGGACGGTATCTGGGGAGCCCCAGACATGGGATATCGCGATATAGTCATCATCAGTAGTAGCTTGAGGTTTTCGATCAATATAGAGAGAGCCACCAGGCCGCTCACAGACTCGTACGAGATATATTTCCATGGTAGGGGGGAGTCACCAGCTTGGCGGTTGAGTGTAAACTCGGAGCGAGTTGGAAATCACGGGCTGGGCTGAGTACCCTGCTTATTTTGAAGTAGTTGGTGGGGAGAATAGTGCAACGGTGCAATCCCGATGTGACACGTTAGTGAACCCCGCAGGAAGAATGCGCCAGCAGGACAGATACTTACTGCAAGCTCGAGAACCGGTATACACTTGAATTCTCATTCCCTAAAGTATGCATAGCAGCAAAATTCCCCGGTCACTGCGCTGCCCGCAGCACATGGAAGAAGTCATCCACCTACTCAAGTCCTCATATGTACGGCACCCAATCTTGTTACTATGCCACTCTGCAGCCCGCTCCGTTGGCCTGCTCCTCACCAGGACTTGGCGAGCCGGCTACTTATAAATTCATTTTCTGTCATATAGGCGTCAATGCTACAACTTGAACTATAGCTGTGTACAGCATAGAACTTCATATGTGGGTCTCTCTCTACTAATTTTCTTGGAGAAAGCGGCAGTAAATGCAGTATACACCAGCAGTCAGTAACCTCAATTACTTTGATCATCTGTTTGATGGTTGAATCCCGGAGAATCTGTACCCGAGTAACAAGCTTCTATTCCGGTAAGCCAGGCGGTGTAGGCGGAGGCTAAGCCGCACGTATGGGTGGCTATTCGTGAAGTAAAGCTTATGCGGAAAGAGCATCGACATTTTTACGCAAAAGGAGCTATTGTCTACGTTGAAACTCTTTATAGAAGGCGGATCTAAGTCGTTCCAGTAACTCACGAAGAACTCGCTTGCAGTAATCTCAATAGTACTTTTGCAATATTTCGTAGTTGATCAGTTCTGTAAATAAAGTCGAACTCGCCGAAATTAACGATAAGTAATCTTTGATGCTTATTAATAAGAAAATTAGAGCTATCAAAGGCTATAGAAAATAAAATGTGAAAGAAAACTGAAGCAAGAGAAAATTATAAGATAGGCGAGAGATAGACCATATATAGACGACGCGATAAGGCCTAGTAATAAATGCAGAAAGGAGAGATACAATAGTAAGGAGGCCGAAGAGGGGATAATTGGGGCAAGGGACTAGGGCTAGAACGAGCGCGCCCTAAGCCGGTGATGTCGAAGGCTCGAGAGACAGGAGGAGGAATCGGCGAGGAGGGGTCGTGTTTATATTGCAGCGGGTGGGCAAGGGGTGGCATGCAGAGGCCTCTACCGCAGCGCGACACCCAATCAAAAAGGGTGCCTACTGTAAACCGGATGCAGCGAATGCAGGTTCTCGATTACAAAGAAAATCGTTTACAAACTCCTTGGGCACTCGTCGGAGTTACCACAGGCTCTAAGCCCATATTCCATCATACAGAGCCCCAGTCAAATATAGCGTTATGTCTATGAAGTATTTGAGTGTAGCCTACTAGTATCTGTCACGATTTTGTGTAGTTCCTAGGCAGTGCAAAGTAAGAATTTGATTTGGCGGAAAGGCAACCCGGCAAGGCAGATTCTGACCAACGTTGTGCATAATACGTCAAATGTCACTGTTGCTGCTACTTGGCTTACTTACGTAGTTGTGTCAAGCCGACACTGTCAGCACGAAGCAGTAGCAGCCTCACCAGATCCTCCTTCGGCTGACCCCGGGTGGTCTTGAGCGATGATGCAGCACACTCAGCTCAAATCTCCCGCAGCCAAGTCTTTTTGGTCTTTTTTTCTTTCTTTTTCTTTGTCTCCATTCTAGAACCCACGTGAGTGAGAATGCGAGGTCTGACCAAATGTGTTTCATTTTCACACGTGTGGACAGTTTTACTAGGTTACAGGCGCATGCAGTGAGCTTAAGCTCCATTCGAAGTGTTTCACGACATACGAAGCTATGTGCTAAGTGACCTGCTCAAACCTGTATGTGGTGATTTCGAGATACCTCACATGTTGGTAATTACTATTTCTCGATCCAGTCCTTCATATCAACAAGCATCACATGGAGAGACTCTGACCAAAAGCAAGAACTTCCGCATGAACTTTGGGGTAGAAGATTGAACATCGATAACGAAGTATTCTTATCCCCATCCGAGAAACAATACACGCAACAAGAAAGACGGGGGGAGGGGGGGCTCAACATCATTCTCGTAGTACGGTGTGGGCGGCAGGAGGCCGTCCGATTCTCCAAAAGGCTCTTACAATCTATGGCGCCTGGGGTTGGGCATAATTCGCAGGGCTGACCCCATGTTGTATCGCATTTGTTTGCCTAATACGGCGACAGTTGCACATCTCTGCACGGGCTCGAAATCTTGAATTGGCCAATAACGTATGGAAATCGATAACCCCTTGGGGGTAGACTCAATATGGTTGGCTTCCATTGGAGGCCCATAACGAACGAATCCTATGGTCCACTATCACGTACTGACCGCCATCACGTAGTTCAGCTCGTTGACTTGACTGCCCCTAGCGATGAACAATGACCGAGAATAGAGTGGCCATTTCCCACCATGAAGCCCGTTGAGGTGCCCTGGTGTTCAGCCCAAGGTTGGTGTGATTGGTCTTGCCGCTCAGGTAATATAGTGCTAGGTACGTGTTTCGTTCGTTAACGAGGAGGGCCTGGTTCAAACAATAATTAGATGCCAAATAAGTATGTGTCTTCGACTGTATACAGACTGCGTCGACATTGTACTGGAATTCGAGACTCCCCTCAGCTCTAGGCGTCAAAGGAATCATGTCAGGTCTGCTGTTGGGCGACATACCGCGCCAGACCTCGTGTTCGCTAACGCAGCTCCATGGGATGAGTTTTTCATGAGACTGTATTTTTATCAGCACTGATGCAAGTGTCTGAGCAAGAGATACGGGGATTTGTTTGACAACTTCCCTGCCTCGATTCTCTGTCAGAAAGAGTCTCATCGAGATCTGTTTGGTTGAAGTATTGTGCTCTGACCGAGGCATAGCCTCGCTCATAGGCACAGCAAAGCACGCCCATGCGTATATATCATTGGTGACACGTAGAGTGGAGGGGGATTCTTATTAGACATTGAGCTCATGAGGCAGTGATTCTGAGCCACAGTGACTATACAAATCACAGGGCATTAGATTCACTCGTTATTTGCACGGCCTAGTCACATATTGTGTGATGAGGATTAGGAAAGCCTCAAGGACGCTACCTATTTGATAGGATAAGGGGATAAACTGTTGACTACCCACTCAGAGAAAGAGGCATTTACTATGATCTGCTTCGATGCAATCATCTCAATTTCCGCATAGGGTGAGTAATCGATACGAAGTGGCTACTCCTGTGGCAGTGCGGCGTTACACAGCGCAGCATTCGGGACTTTTCAGAGGGCGGGGCGGCTGTGTTGGGGGCCAACGGGGTGATCTCGTAATCAAAGAGAAGCTATCACCATGATCCTCCTCGATATTTTATACAGCCTCGACTGTAGCGGGGGGTGACGGGTCAATCTCGGCTCCTACCCCTGCTGCCACGCGACCAAGTCTACGGGAAAGGCATTCTTTCAAGACGCTATCTCAGAAGACACAGACCCATCTCGTAATAATCGCAACTGTTTGTCGTCTAGCCAGATAGTCCTGTAGGTGCCGAGCGGGAATCAGCCAATCTGCAAGGGCAAACCTGCGCCCTCATCAGCTGTCAGCAGGGATCATCACCACCACAACCATATGACGAGACCGATATTTCTGGGAATTCAAAGATCTGACGGCAGCGGCCGAACGATTGAAAACTGAATTACTCTTTTCAGATCTAAATTGCGACGGAGGCGGGACCCACATCCGGAAACTCAAAGTCAGCGACTTTGAAGGAGCACCGAGGGCTTAGTAGCCCAGAACATTCTGCCAGGGCTCATGGCTTCAACGACTGGTCCTTTCAGTCTGGGAGAGGCGCTGCTCAGCCCTAGCATATGGGGCAGACATGTGTAAGGGGCAGCAGCATGAACTCCGTACACCCACCATTCGTGTCGTGGGGGAGGAGGATGCGGTTGATGCGTTTTCGGGGTGTGTGTATTGAGCAATATACGTCCGTTGCACGATGGAAACGCCGAACCTTTATGTGAGCATCTATGGCATTGTCGGGCTGCCAATATCGCATTTCATATGGCCAGGCTGTCTCGTGTTGTCGCGATGAGATAAAGGCCTCCTGCTCCGGCGAGCTCGAGGGAATGTTGTTTCTCATGTCTTCAGTCTCAGACTCGGACGACAATTCCTCTTGACTATCCTTCACAAGGACAGCAGAAGAAGACGGATACATCAACTTCTTTACGCCCAGGAAGAACAGTCCAGCTTCAGAAAGATGACCAAGGCCGGCAAGTGTGACTGCTGTAGGCAGCGTAAGGTCAAGGTGAGTTCTCAGATTGGTAGACTGGTGATATCTTTGTAAAATACAAAATCTAACATTCCGCCCACTTTAGTGCGATGAGGTTCATCCGACCTGCGGACCGTGCAAGAAAGTCGGGCGAGAGTGCACATACACTTATGGCCATGTTTCGAAATTCGTCAATTACCAGCATGCGAGCTCAGGACCTTCTTCATCCTCTCACTCGGGAAAGGGAGACTCGAAACAGGATGCAGACCGGAAGCACAGGTCCAAAGACCAAGAGATGGTCCTGAGCCTGAGATCTTCCAAGAATTTACAGTCTGGCAACAATTTGATGCAGACCTTCAATCTTGTGCCCGCCAACAAGGGAGACAAATCTAGCCACAGGGGAGAGGATCGCTCCTCAGGAGGTGGAAATGTATTACCGCAGGCGAACGAGCACCAGGCATCGCTGCTGTCCGTCTGGCTGTCGTACCTCGAGAGCGGGCCGTCTGGCGAGTCATCGTTGTACTCTATGGGTGACTGGATGGATCTTGTGCAAAGATACATAGGCAGAGGCGAGGTCGTGGACGCAGCGGTGATCGCCATCATATCTGGGGCCAGAGCATTTTCGAGCAGAGCAGAAGAAGACATCGCGACGGCAAGTGAGTCGAACATCAACGCCCTGAGAGTGCTCCGGCTATCTCTCTCCAAGGACAACCAGGCGAGCGACAGCAGAAGTGCATTGGTAGCCACGAAGCTTCTGTACATCGCCGAGGTATGTGACGGGGGCCGAGCTGTTTCGAATCGGAAGTAGGGGTGGTAACTACTGGACGCTGACGACAGCCTTGCACAAGATCCTTATCAACCCGGAGTCACACAACCATCAGTACCACGTTGGAGGGCTTGTGAATATTCTTCGTCGGCTATATTCACAGAGTCACGGTTATGATGAGACCATTCAGGCTATATACTATGGTCACTTTTTCACGGAGGTACGCCCAAAGCCGCCCCCCGGG
>JACWQW010000024.1:0-85356 GCA_014849355.1 Cryphonectria radicalis
GAGGAAGAGGAAGAAGAGGAAGAGGAAGAAGAGGAAGAGGAAGAAGAGGAAGAGGAAGAAGAGGAAGAGCGGACTTCAATATAATTTATGGCAAGACAACAGAAACAGTCCTCGCTGGTGGAAGCTGCTAAATAAATGCCTGGAGTGAGAGATCTGATCATTTTCAAGCCTTGCGGCTGTGGTGAACGGCAAGTGTCCGAAATGTCGCCGACAGGTCTCACCTTCTTGTGTGTGTCTGTGTGTCCTTGCCTCCTTGCACAAGAGGCTCATTGCATCATCGCCTTATAGCCCAGGGACAAGCCGGACATAGGTCGTAAGCACAGCTCGTGTTCGCCGTCTGTCCCACTTGCCCGGTAAGAGGCTGACGAGAGTAATAATGAGTTAGGCTGCCGTCTTCAAGCCATCATCCTTTCCGTCGTAAAATCATGGAGCATAAAGTCAGGCTAGGCTTGGGAAAGACATGGTACTCCGATTGATGCATTCGTGAGATCATGAGGTATCCTAGACACAAGAAGTACACATATATCCACCAAAAAGCCCAGAGCCAATGCCCACCACCATAGGAGATCTAAATACTTGCGTCATCAAATTCCAAAGCAGAACTAAACTGTTATCTGGTGCCATCTCACATTCCACCGCCTCTCATCATCTGGGACATTTCCCACTTCCCCTCGGGCGAGTGCTGTGCTCCATTCGACAGGTGCTGCTGGTGCATCGGCTGCGGTCCCTGGTGCATCGGGATGGTCGCGCGCATTGGTGATCCCGTCATCTGAATGGGTGACTGCTGCGGGCGCATGTTCATCTGGGTCTGGATTGGCGACTGTTGGGGATGCATGTTCATCTGGTACTGCCCAGGATGCATCTGGTGTGGTATCGGAGGCCCAGCCATGGGCATTGCCATCTGTCCGGGTATGTACGCCGGCATCGTGACCGGGATGTGCCCATGTTGCGGTGAGGGGTTCGAGAGCTGGTGGCGGTGCTGCATGTGCATCTGTGGCTGCCGCTGCATGTGCTGCGGGGGCGTGGGTGTGTACTGGATGCCCTGCTGCTGTTTCCTCTTCAGGTCCTGGATGAGGTCCTCGCTCAGCTTGTCGAAGCTCGTCGCCAGGCTCTCGGCGTCCGTCCACCTCTCGCCGTACTTCTTGAGGGTATGCTTGACCCCCTCCAGGCACCGAAGGCTCCTCGACAGGTTGTCCTCATTGCTCGTCCTCGCAGGCAGCGGAGGTGGCGGCGCCTTGCCTGGTATCGCCATGGGCAGGGGGACCGAGGCCCCCGCGAGTATAGCGTCTCCAGAATCCCGAAGAACAGCCATGAACTGACTGCCCATGAAGAACACCCTCAACGCATCATGGTACGTGTAAAATGCCGGGTTGGGGTCAGGACCGCCGTGCGCCAGGCCGTAGATGTGATCCAGGTAGGAGATGGTGTACTCGAAGATCAGTGCGCGTCCGTACGCGGTCATGACCGGGGCGCGAGCGCTGGGCGCCAGACAGTAGACGTAGCTGTACTTGAGCTCGAGATCAAACAGCTCGCGGATGCCGATGGGCAAGGTTTCGGGTAGGGACTCGTCCCATTCCCGCATGTCTTGGCACACCTGCCAGATAAACGTGGTGGCGTCGCCCTCGATGCCGTCGATAGGTTGATTGGGGTCTGACTGGATGAGGGTTTGATACCAGTGTGACTGGATCCGCCGCAGCTGGAACAAGAGAATCGCAGGGTCATGGGACTGCGGCCCAGTGATGGTTCCCGAGACAGACGCTATGCGACCAATGCCGGACATGGCCGGGAACTCGACGTGAATCGAGTCATCGCTGAAAGAGAACGCACGAGCATGGACCATGCTGATCGCCCTTTTGTTTTTAAGTTTGACTGTCAGCAACGAGGGACAGGGTGTGTCATCAAGGGTAGTCCTTGGGGAGAAGCCCACCTGTCAAGAGCATAGACGCAGTAGAAAGTCTTGCGCCGCATATCGAGGGTCACCCTATCAGCCTGTGACTGACCTGGCGGGTCCTGGTGAAAGCCCAGGTCTACGACGGCGCGGCAGGTGAAGCCGATGAGATGCCAGCTATCGAAATGTGCTGGATCTAACATTGCGAACTGGGTGAACAGGGCCAGGGACTGGATCTGTGTGACGTATCCTGGCTGCAGAGCCCGGTCCGCGAACTGCAAGGCATGAGAGATGAAGTCAACACCGTCCTTGTAGAAATTGTCCTTGTTGCTGCGGGACTGGGCCATAGAGCCTATCGCCAAGACCATATATACGAGCCACTTGCCCGCGCTGGCGACGTGACGGTCCTGCTGGTACATGTCGTCCAGTGCGGTCATCAACACTGTTTCCGAGAAGAGAGGGAAGAGCGTGTAGATGCTGGCCATGTAATACTGGATGATGGCATGCGCCGTCTGTCGTGCGGGCATGTCAGAGGACCGAGGTTTGGGCAGGGGGTCGTTTGTCACTGCAGCCAAGACAAGCCGAGCAAAAGTCATGTTGCTGACGGTTGGCTCAAAGTCGCGCGTGGTGGCATTGACAGATCTTTTTTTTTTGGTTTTTTTTGCCGCTGTGGTCAGTGCGTGTGTGTGTGTGTGATGTGGCGTACAGTACAACAAGACCAGGGGGGGGGGGGCGAGACTCACAGGAAACCAAAGTCTGAGATGAGCGTATTGACATCAGAGTTCTCCCTCTTCCGTTCAGCCTTCCTGTGTATGGCAGCTCGGATATTCGCAAGCGAGTCCTTGCGATCTTGGGCGTGCTCTCGAGACGGTGGCCCGTCGTGTTCATAATTAGCGACCGAGGCCTTCCGAGAGCGGGCGAAATCCAGCCTCCTCTCCAGCTTCTCTATCCTCAACTCGAGAGCGGCGACGTAGCTGCGCGATGTTAGTTCTCAGCGTAGTCTAGGCCGGAGGTGCCGAACAACAGGATGTAAGGTTCGGGTTCTGAATGCTCTCTTACCTCCTCTCCTTGCCACGAGCGAACTGGTCATTCGCAGCGGAGCACTCATTCTCGCGGCCGGCCTTCTCACAGGCCGTGCAAGCAGGAAGCTTTCCATCACACTGAATTGTCATATTAGCACGCACACACACACACACACACATACACACACCGTAGAGGCATTGGGAGGGAAGAAAAGTGATCAGTCACCTTCACCTTGGCGGCTCGACCTGAGTAGGTAGACGGTTAGCGATGGGACAACAAAGAAGAACTCGGACTCGGTGTGTGGTGCGTCAGTGCCCCTTACATCTCGAGCAGGCCGATACAGGCCTCGAAACCCGCAACAATGGGTTGTCGGAGAAGCTCGACCTCGGCATGTCGTCTCCTCTTCGTCCTGGAATGCTAGCGGCGGCAGTGGCGCTATGTGATTGGGAGGGGGAAGCGGACCGTGGTTCGCCTTTGAAGGAGTGCAGGTCAAGTCGCGGAGAGACGCAACATGTCCATACGGTGGGGTGCAGTAGCAACGTATGTCTGGAGGAAGCCCAGTGAAGACTGGCAGACCTTCTCGGCGACGTGAGAGAGAGTCTTGGCACGGCGCGGCACGGCACAGGGACTATCACAGGTGAGCCCTTTCAGCTGTGTGATGAGAAAAGACAACAGGTCGCTGTCTGGCGCTACGTTGCAGTTACGGTACGGTCGGGAAAGAGATGATTGTCAGTGTCGGGCTGCGTGTCTGGGGCCAGATGCCGTGGGGGTTGTCGAGAGAGCTTTAGGGTTCTGTCGAGGAGGGAATGAGGAGCCTTGACGCGGAGGCATGCGGCGTTTGTGAAGACCTCGTGAGAGCAGCAGAAGCAACGATGGCAGCCCAGCCCCAACCCAGCCCCAGCAATCCAAGAGTTGAGACTCGTGCAACCCAGGGTTACCCAGGTGGGGGCGGGCGGGCGGGCGCATACCACAGTAGTAAGGAAGGAAGGTACCTGGGTACCTACTGCAACCCCAGTACAGTACTATGTACAGTGGGCACTCAGCAGCGTATGGGCCGCCGCCTTGGAGAGGGGACAGGTCTTTCCTCCTTGGGCACCCACAAGTTAGGGGCTGGGGGGGAACCGGAACCGCCTGCCCCCCCCCCCAGCACCTCTCGCGACAAACCACAGTAACAGTACAGGCTTGACTTTTTCTTCCTTTTTTTTCTTTCTTTTTTTTTTATTTATTCTTCTTCCTGTCTCTTTCCCTGCCCTCCCAACAATAGCATAGTATTAAGAGATTTTTTCATTCTCATCTTGGACCTAAAAAGTGACGACCTCACAAAGCATCCCATCCACACAGTGTCAGCCATGCATACATGCATGTGTGACTCAGCCACATGACCGAAAGGCCCGTCTGCTTGTATGGGATGAAGATATATCTGAGCCGGTCAGTAGGCGACGAGCAGCATACACCTGCACATGAGGGACCAGAACAGCTATACACATGCCGAGAATATCTGTCTCCTACACATCTGCTACATAGTATAGTATCAATATGTTTGGCAGTAGGGCTGAAGAAGAAGAAAATTAAGCTTATGTGCAAATCTGATCAGACAAATTCCCGACCTGAGCTGAGGCGAGGGTAGCATCCTAGGGGCGCTTTCTCATCACCCTGCTGAAGTCTGACATCTCGCTAATCCTTTATACACCGTATATATGAGCGACAGTATTTCGGCTCCCCTGGGCCTGTATTCTATCAACGAGGAGCAAGACACTGTACTGCGTCACTGTGGGTTTGCACAGTATTTTGGTTGAAAACATCGACACAACTATACTCTACATATGCTCTACGTCATTGGGCTAACTATAGATCTACCCCTTCTCTTTTCCCTCGAGGCCTTTACCATGGAGCATTCGTTTCCGGAAGAGAAGAAGAAGAGAGAGAGAGAGAAAAGGGGTCCAGGCACACACAAAGCAGCTAGTGATCCCAGCCTGATCTCGAGGGCTGTACACAGATCCGGGCGTGGATTACCTGCAGGTACTGTTCATTAATGGGACAGATTTGGGAATCTGAAAATTTTCCCCTCCCACAGCCAGTGCCCAAATAGGGGGTGGAGCCCGGGAGGGGAGGAGGAGTAGGAGGAGGAGGAGGGCTTGTACTCCATACATCAATCATATGGCTATGCTATGCACATCTTGTGTTTGAGGACAGGGGCAAGGTCGGATTTGTTTGACAAAGTTCGAGAAGCTCTTTTCATGCATGCTGAAAGGGTCCCTGGTCCGCCCCCCCGAGATCTGCTGAAGACCTTCTGGAAATTTGTTTACTGGCGGCTGAGAGAGCTCTCGTGTCAGACCAGATTGAGTGCCGAAACCAGGTTCAGCTTGTCAGAGAGTCCCCACTTAACCACTAACCAAACCTGGGTTATGTCACCCAACAGCTCCGCTGCTGCCAGCGTGCTGTGCTGTGCTGTGCTTTGCTGTGCTGTGAGGGGCTGATCTGAGTGGTACCACAGCACATGGTACAAGCACTGCACAGAGTACATGTACATGTACCATACTATGTAGTACATACTTCCTAGGGGCTAGAAGGGCAGGTGGGGCATGGGAGGGAGAGAGAGAGAGAGCGCGAGAAAGAGAGAAAGAGAGGAGGGGGGAGAGAGGGGGGGGGGGGTTGGAAGGTCGGTGGGGTCTTTCCCTCCCTCCCTCGGAGCCTGACTCTCTGTCCCCCTCTCTTCTGAGTGTTGCTTGTGCAGGCAGGCGCGTGTGTGCTGGATTCCCCACAATGGAAGGGGCACGCAACTGCAGAGTCGATCAACGGAACGGAACCCAGTGCCAGTGTTTCCCGTTGCTTGGTGCCAAACCGTGCTCTCTCCACTGTGGCTAAGCCATGCCATGGCGTATTTTGACCTTCAACCTCATTGCCCTCGTTGCCAGGCCCAGTATCTACTGCTACATAGCACATACCTCCTACTACTACCCACCATAGCCTTCTTCAGACGACGAGCCTCGTTGTCCGCTGCAAATTTACTTGGTCCCGTCGAGCACTGCCTGATCGCACCCCCCTCGAGTTATCTGACAACCTCGTTTCCCCCTCCCCGCCAGTTCAGTAGACCGCCAGCAAGACGTCCGCTCTCCATGCATACAGACACCCGCCGTCAAAGACCTCTGTGTGCGCCCTTGAACACGGCACTTCATCGCGAGACGTAGACTGCAGTCCAGTACCCAACAGGAGGGCTCGCAGGTTCCCCGTCGTGGCAACATTTCGGCCTAAGCATCCCCTTGGATCACCGGCGGTATAGAGAGAGAGCCTATAGGCAGGTGTCGACCAGACGGGGGACAGCTACACATGGACGCCGCCGCCGTCTTCCAGCAGGGACTTGGCTCCATGATCCCTCGACAACCGCAGCAGTACTTCTTCCACCCACAAGCGCCCTCCACGTTCCCCCAGCCAGTCCAGTCTGCTACTCCCCTACGACGGCCTCCGACCTCGCACCGAGACGAGGAGGAAGGCAATCCGCACCGCATCGCACATACTCTGACCGCGTGTTGCCGCTGTCGACAGGCAAGTATCCTTCACTCTCTGCCCATAGCCCTCCTCCTCCTCCTCCTCTGCTGGCGCATTCCCGCACAATCCCATTCTTTAGGTTCCCCCAAAGAGGGCTCTCCTTCTCTCTCTTTTCCCTCTTGTCTTTTAAGGGCAGCTCCAACGGTCCTCGACCCGTTCCGGTGGCTGTAACACAAGAGCTGACAATCTGTCTCCTAATTCTAGCGCAAAACGCGATGCGATCCAACGCTCCCTCGATGCCTCCCATGTGAACGGTCTGGGTCCGTCTGTGAATACTTCGACACGACCCGGGGAAAGAAGATCAGCCGGTTCTACGTGGTCAAGCTACAAGAGAAGGTCCGACAACTTGAGGCCGAGCTCTCACAATACACCGACGAAGACAATGACCATCCCGAGAGCGCCGAAGATCTCGTGCGGCCTGGTGGCCTCGTCAAGCTGAACGAGTCCGACGAGACGCCCCGGTACCTGGGCCCAAGTTCCGGTATTGCCATGACCAGGCTGCTCATGGAACAGGCCAAGCGTTACACGGACTCGCAGCGCATATCAGAACTTATACCCGACGTGCGGGCCAGGAGGTTAGACCGCCTGAACAGGATGCAGAGTATTGTTGATTCGGGCGCGAGCATCAGCGGGCCTGCCGGCCATGCTGCCAACAAGAAGAGCTTTCCCATGATCAGCGAGCTTCCCGCCTCGAATCTGCCCTCGCCGCACATTACGGACAAACTCATCGAGGTCTTTATGTCGAGAGGTATAGTACCTGGCGATCCCAGCACAAGAATCATATCGGTGTGTCCGACAACCAGCATGCTAACTCATGCGTACAGCACAGTACTTCACCCCGATCCTGCACGAGAAGGTCTTTGCGAGGGATCTGCAAGAAGTCCAGAATGGCAACAACGACTCGTACAAGAACTTTGTGGTGAGGATGGTGCTTGCCATCAGTTTGCAGAAGCTCGATATCCAGTATGCAGGTCTCGCCGATAGTTACTACCTGGCAGCCATGCAACATTTCGAGGACGTCATTCGGACCAAGGATCTAAAGACGCTACAATGCCTGATCCTGATCGCTTTATATTCCCTCTTGACGCCCACTCGCAACGTTGTTTTCCACATTATTGGTCTTGCCACCCGAATATGTCAGCAACTTGGTCTGGCTGATGAGAAGACCATCTCTGCCGGCTACAATATGGGCTTGATTGATGCCCTGCAGATGGACATGCGCCGCCGGCTGAGCTGGATCGTCACCGGAGACGAGCTCGGTCTTGCACAATCCATGGGTCGGCCGAACGGCTTCGCCAAGGGCGACGACTTCATCGAT
The DNA here is from genome assembly GCA_014849355.1 of Cryphonectria radicalis. NCBI lineage: Eukaryota > Fungi > Ascomycota > Sordariomycetes > Diaporthales > Cryphonectriaceae > Cryphonectria > Cryphonectria radicalis. The sequence goes on from JACWQW010000024.1 coordinate 7,776, forward strand.
GTTCAGTTCTTCGCGACTGTCGATGACGAGTTTATCACAGAGCAGGGTATCCAGGCCGGACCACCCAGCGAGAAGAAGCTGGTCGCAATCCACTTCTGTAAGATGCGCCTGCGGGAGGCCGAGATTCGGAGGATCCTGTACGAGAAGAAGCGCTCAGAGCCCAAGGATGCGAGCAGCCCCCTCTTTCTCGAGATGGAGCGAAAGATCAAGGAATGGATCGATACAGCCCCAGCAGAGCCTGTGTGGTGCAAACCATGGTACGTATTCTCTCCCCCAACATTCATCCGTCCGGGGTCGAAAAAGCTAACCGAACCCACAGGTTCACCGGTCGATACCATACTATGGTGATCAGCCTACATCGGCCGTCGCCCCAGATCCCTAGACCGACGAGTCGTTCAGCTTTGATATGCTATGACTCCTCGGTGTACACCATCAACCTGTCAAACCAACAGATCAAGAAATCCGCAGTCGACATCACGTGGGAATTTGTGCTCTGCCTCAACATGTCACTCAACGTCCTCCTATGGGCCATCTCGTATCGCGAAGTGCGGGAAGAGCACTCCAAGGAAGAAGCCGAGGAGGTCATCAATGTTGCCTTGGATGTCATCGATCAGTGCTCTGAACGCTGGCCCGGCACCAAGAATGCGTCGCAGCTCTACTCCGTCCTGGGGAGAGCCTGTCTACAGGGCTATGACACGAATGACGACCCATCGGACGCGGCGCCGAGCGCCCTCACATCACCTTTGCTGGCTGACAACGACTCACCAGCCGCTTCCGAGAACTCCGTGCCCACGACCATATCGAATGGGTCGGCTTATGCGCAGAACCAACAGCGCCCTCTCTTCACACAACCTGTCTTCGGCTACACTGTGGACGCACCAGAGAACATGAACGTCTTTAATTTTGATACAAACCCCTTCCAACAGCCGACGTTCCGGTCCAATTCCATCTTCAAGAATCCCTCCAGCGACCCTATGGACGGCCGCCGGCCCTCATATGGATACTTTCCGCCTGATTTCAAGCAGCCGTCGCCAGGCGAACCTCCGATTACTGCAGACCTGCGACCACCAGCACCTGTAAACTCTCATCAGACGCAGTCGCCTCCCATAAATACGCGTTTGGACCAAATCCCGACACCTCCGGACTCGAACACGACTGGTTCACACTCCTTTTCTCCACCACACACCATGTCGCCGGGCACAGCAGGCAGTCCTACACCAAAGATGACATACAGCAATCCGATGCCGCTGGGTCCGGGGCAACAGCAGCAGATACCTCCGGTCCAAATCAAGTATGAGCGGGGCGAAACACCTTCAACGCCCAATGCCCGTGCGAGTCCGCAGCAAGCAACCCCTCAACAACCAGGCTCTCATCGCACACCTACATTCACCGTTCCTGCCCTGCCGCAACATGTCAACAACGTACAAAGACACCCGCAACAACAACAGCAGCAGCCACAACAGCAGCAGCAGCAGCAGCAGCCCCCACAACAGCACCAGCAGAGGCCTCTACCACAAGCTGGTGGCCTCTCCGACTGGTTTTCACCACCGCCGCCCTTCATCTCGCCATACTCTTTCAGTGGTATGAACTCTGCCAACGGCTTCTGGACCGAGTCGGCGGTGTCGAACGCGGCCTTCTCCGGCCTGATGGGCAGTGGCGAATACCCGGGCCCTCACCCGACCAGTGTTCCAGGTCCCACGAGTGGCTTCGGCGGCGGGCAGGGGATGCCTTCTGGCTTTGGCTTCACCCCACAGCGCCACGGCAGTCTCAGCGCCGACCAGCAGATCGAGCTCATGAACATCCTCGAAACAGACGGTGTCGGCGAGATCAACAACTTCTTGGGCATGGACATGAGTGGGATTGGTGGGAACCCGGGACCAGATGGGAATATTCGCTGGAATTGAGAAGGTCCCCCCCCATATAGACAAATAGGTTGGGGGATTGATCTAGTCACCTCGCATTAACATACGGGGATATATATTTATTTGTATACAACATGAAGAGGTCTTTTTTTATTTTTATAGAGGAGCGCTCCTTACTATGTAGGCGTCTTGGTCAGTAGTCATTTGATACCTATCTCGCCCCTTTAGAGGGTGACGATAAAAGTAACCCGTCTTTTAAAAACAATCTCCTCTGATAAATAGATAGACCTGCATTGCTTCCTCCCTCCGAGGCGGGCGTGCATGATGACCTAGCTCGTCGGCCTCGAAGCTTTTCGTGCCGCGCTCCGTCTGGCAAAAGCGCTGCCCGCCCCCTTCTCAAGATCAGCAGCATGAACATCAAGCTTTTTTTTTTTTTTTTTTAAAGTGATCATGATTGTGGACAAGCTTTGTTATGGGACCACATTAGAGGCAGAAGAAGAAGAAAAAGTTATACAAAATAGGCAGAAAAGCCCAGGCTCATTGATCATTAGGGGGTTACGATTTATGAGAACTTCTCAATTCGCTGCCCCGAGAAGGGGGAAAAAAAGACTATCTTGAATAGAGACACGATGTTTGAAATCCATGTGTGCGCTTCCGCTCCATCTCGAGAGGACAAGAAGAACAAAATGGCCCGTACATGTTACGTCTCCGATAAAGGGTGCCACCGCTCACATGGGGACAGAATCAGAAGGAAGCGTTGGCAAAAGTAAAAAATAAAAATAATCCCTCGTTTACTACACGTGTGCAATTTGCCTCTATTTCGAAGACAAGCGTGCTCCTTGTTGAGGGCTGTGAGTTGAGGCGCTTCTTGTCACGCCAGCACTTGTGGAAGACTGTGGGGGCGGCTTCTTCTTTTTCTTGGATGAGGTCGAGCCAGTGCCACCTGCCCCCTGCGGTACCCTCTGGTGCCAGAGACACACAGCATAGGCCCGATCCGTGAGAAGGGGGTACTCGCGTCCATCGTCCGATGAAGAGGCCGTGGGCTGAGGACCAAGGGAAGGAGAGGCGCTAGACGAATGAGCGACATCTTCAGGAGCGGGAGCCTCAGGAGCGAGAGCCTCAGGAACGGAAGCCTCAGGAGCGGAAGCCTCAGGAGCGGGAGCCTCAGGAGCGGGAGCCTCAGGAGCGGGAGCCTCAGGAGCGGGAGCCTCAGGAGCGAGAGCTTCAGGAGGGAGAGCTATCGGCTCGGCCTGCGGGCCGCTGACGCTGGCGTCGGTAAGAAGACCAGCGGCCTCATCCCCCTCGGGCGCTGGGTGAAGACGCCGTTGTCGCCGTGCCTCGTATTCGGCATGGAGGGTCTCTTTGTATGCCAAGTATACCTCTCCATATTCGAGTTGGTTGTTGGCCCTAAAGTCCTCGAGGGCCCGCTTGCCCGCCTCTAGGTGGATGACCTCATCCTTGGTGATCTCCTCGAACTCCGCAGCCGCCTCGGGCGTGACGAAAGAAGGCAGCGCCTTGTGCATCGGGTCATCGGGTTCGCTAAGGGGTAACATGGATGCGGGCGAGCATATATAATCCCATGTTGCGGCGATACCGATCCAGTTATCACACTTCCCGAGGACCTCGACCCAGTCAGCGCGGGCTGGGCTCCGACTTGAGTGAAACATGGGATGCCCCTCTGCCAGCCGGCTGATGCGCGCGACCATGTGGGCATGACGCAGGAGCTCCTTCGGGGATGTCTGCAGGAGGACATGACAAAGCAGGACGGAGTGCAGCGCATCAGAGAGCAGCGGGTGGTACGTGACCATCTCTGTGGTGGAAGCCAAGTACGCCGCGTGATCAAGGCTCTTGAATATCAGGGCAATCTGTGATGGAGAGTAGTCAGGCAGGCCCGTCGGCGCCGAGGACACGAACAGCTCGTTGAGTTTATAGACTGTGTGTTTCGACGCAGCATGAGCCGGCTCAACATTTGAGGCTGGCCATCTGGTCTTGGACTTGGAGTACATGACCTTCCTCGCGAACTCGTCGGCAATCGGGGTGGGAAAATCGGGCGAGTAGTGGAAGTTGGACAGGTAGGACATGTAGTCGCGCAATGCTTTCTTTGCATATATCTTGACGGCCCTTCGTGCTTCCCCAGTTCTGGCATCTTCGAGTTTCTCTGCGGTGAGCTCTGGGGGAGGAGGTGTTTGCGCACTAGGTACTGATCCTGAGGTCTGTGCCCCCCCTCCATTTCCTGACGCATCAGTTGTGGTCTGCTGCTGCTGCTGCTGCTGTCCGGATGTCACTCCGTCCTGGGCATGTTCTCCTTCTGTGGCCGGTGGCATGAGGTCTATTGCGTCTTCAACATTCATGCAGGCGAGGGTGAGCAAGATGCCGGCGCGGGCGAACAGTAATTGAGCCTCAAGGCTGCTGGGCTGCTGCTCCTCAGCCGGCACGACGTCCCCCCGGCGGCCGTTCCTCTCGTAGTGTTGTAGCTCCATAGGCTGGGTGTCGGCCGACCTGTGCCTGTAAAACACGTTGACGATGTTCAAGGCCTCTGTGAGGTCTTGTAGGGCGCCTCTGTAGTCTTCCTTGAACACCTTGATGGAGGCTCTTGTGCGCAGGGCCTCGCAATCGGACGGTCGGCGGGCGATGACCTCATTTAGAGCGTCCAGGCTGGTGGACTCGGCCATCTGCCTGCTGGGGATCTTCTCGTGGAAGAAATGGACATATTTTGCGTCGAGGTTGTGCGGATCCCGCTTGAGCACCAGGCTCGCAACATCCTCGAGGGAGGATGCGCTCTGCATGGTGGACACGCTGCAGGCGATCTCGTCGAGGCGATATGCAGACGCCAGTTTCTGGGTGGCCTGCTCGCGGAGCTTGTGCCTGCGCTCGGCACTTAGCATGGGCTGCTTACCCCCGCCGAACCCCAAGCCGAGCGCTGCGGCCTGGTGTGAATTGTCCAGGTTTTTGAGGGACACGAGGCCGCTGGCGGCGCGGACGGCAAGATTTGTGGCATCGTCGACGAGGCGGCGAATCTTGAGCAGGTCGTAAAACACGGCGGCGTCGATGGGACGAGGGAGGGGGTGGTTGTAGTTTTGGTGGGCGAGAAACTCCATGATCTCGGGTGGTAGCTGCAGCCATGGCCCGTGAAACGACGAGATGTAGCGCCAATGCCTGTGCACCGAAAAGATTATGTTGGTCAGCAACTGGACGAGAGCTGTATTTTTTTTTGGGGGGGGGGGGGGGGGAACAAAGCATATAGCAACAGAGCAGACAGAAGGGGGGAGGGGGAGACCACAGGAAGGGTCGTGAACCCCGCGTTTGGTATGCGCCTGAGCGAGCGAGCGAGGGGCCAGAAGGGACAGACACTGACTTGTTCCGACATATCACAAGGGAGGAGGAGCTCTGAGGGCCCTGCATGGGAGGCGTCGAGGCTGCTTTGGCCCTGGAGGGCAGACTCGAGGTGGTCGCATTGTTCGAGGCGTCCTCGGGTGAAAATGGGGTCGAGGATTGTATTCGTGATTGTGACAAAGGCTCGTCCTGCACGTTGCCATTGGCGCCAACTGCCGGGGCCTGCTTCTGCTTCTTCTTATTCTTTCCCATCCTGACCAAGGTCCTCTCGTCAGTCCAACGTGTGGGTGTTCCTAACAAGAAAATAAAATATAAAAAAAGAAGGGAAGAAAGGGAAATGTCCAATTTAAACCGAGGGTATCAAGGCAGGGGGAAAAGAAAGACAGCTATGGAAACAGCAGGCCAAGCATGGCGAGAGGTGTGGTGAGGTTGGGATTGGGATTTGACGCCGAACCCAGATCGGGGTGTTCGCACTCGAAAATCTCACCGCGGCGCCAGATGCAGGTACGCAGGACTCCAGTGCTCTTTCCAGCTGGCGGCATATGTTAAGACCAGGCCTTGGCTGTACTGGAAAAGCATTAGTGATGACGGCAGGGAGCCCTCCGGACGAAGTCGCGGGTCTACTTCTCGTATTTCGTTAACAGAATTATGGGGGAGATCCCTGCTGTCTGTGATAAGGCTCTACAGGCAGAGAGCCATGATCTATCCCCAGAGAGGCTATCTGCTTACTAGCTGCTGAAAGTGGCACCGGGGTAAAAACTCCCTTGCCTGCCCTCTGCTATTTCTAGGTTCTCGCAACAACGACAACAATTGATGAGAGAATCCGAATTAACCATCCAGGTACATCATCTCTCATCGACTTACTTGTTGTTCCAATGTGTTTTGTCTCAGAGAGAGAGAGAGAGACAGACAGAGAGAGAGAGAGAGACAGACAGAGAGAGAGAGAGAGAGACAGACAGAGAGAGAGAGAGAGACAGACAGAGAGAGAGAGAGAGACAGACAGAGAGAGAGAGAGCGTCAACTGCTGTCAGCAGCAAAAACCAAATGTCCACGATATCCCAAGACCCTGTTTGCGAGTCTCAGGTCGAGCAGCCAATAATATATATATATTTCTTCTCCTAGCTTTTCAAAGACACTTTTGGAACGTTCTGGCATCTTTGCCCGCGACCTGACTATTTATGTTCGCCAGCACAGAAAAAGAATCAGGTCAGGCTCCGGTCTGTCGCCTGTTCTTTATATTTCTTGTTTGTGAGACCTTGCTCGAGTTCACTTGAGAATTAAATCAAGTCGGCATCCCTACATCTTGTGATCTATCCGCTGAGAAGAGCCCCTCCCCACCAGAACCATCCAACTATTTATTCATTGGGTCCAATCTCGCCGCTCAGCCTCCGGATCTTCTCATGCAAGACATCGCAGCATACCTGTCATCTGCTCCTCGGAGGGGCTAATATCCGACAGACATGCACGGGGCTTCGGCCTTCGTTGTTGCACCGACAACCCGTGAGGAGGCCAGCGGTGATACGGGTTGCACAATCCCACCATGATCCTCATGGACACACCCGAGTATCGCCAACCTCGACGAGCGCTTTGGTCCCTTGACCCACCCGCCCCGCGCAAGCAAAGCCGTTGAACGGATTGGCCCACATCATGCCGGCTCCTTTTCGGTGCCGGCCAAGCGGTTGCAACGCTCCCCAACGACCTGTTTTCTCCTCAGAAAGATGATCCACCAGCGTCTTCGCCGTTTCCCTTGGTGGAGACTGCGTCCTGCGGCACAGAAACAAGATCGTTGGCCGATCCGCTGTGAAACAGGAGGACTTTGGTTGGGCAGCCTGCGCGCGGGTCCGCCTCTGTTCCGTCCATGGTGACATGGGGACTCCCCCCTTTTTCTGTCACTGCTACCCATCGTCCTCACCCTCCCTGGGGGCCCAGCCAATATTTTGATTCGACGATGTACTATCCGGTGTGTTGGATCCTCCTCGAGAGGACATGCTCGCCAAGAACCATGCCTGTCTTTAGGGGAAACGGCGGGGGTTCCGTCTTCGATGGCACAAGGTAGTCCATCCGGCTCCCGGGCAAATGTAACCTCTAGGATCTCGATCCTGGACACTTCATAACCTTAACCTTGCCCAAATATATATATATATATATATACATATATATGTTTGTGTGTGTGCGTGTCCCTGTGTCTGTCCATGTATATATATGTCTGTGGTTGTCCTAACGTTGTGGCACCTATTGCACTTTCTACCTCTTAGAAAAAAAACAAGTTTCTCAAAGAGTTCTCACTATTATGCCACCTTACTTTTCAGAGACAACGCTTCCCTTGGCCAGCCTCTGGCTCCTTGGTCTGGCTGGCGTATGTTTTTCTCCTCTTGGCTTTTCTCTTGCCCTTCGCAGTTATTCTGAGCTTCTGTTACTGATCATGTGTTTAGGTCGGGATCTATCTAGTGGCAAGATGCGTCTATCTGCTCTACTTTCACCCTCTTGCTAAATATCCGGGCCCAAAGCTGGCAGCCCTCACCGAGGTCAGTCCTCACCACACAATCCTCTCAATACATACAACTGCTTGCCGGTTTCTGAAACATCTGTTGTTATTAGTCGTGGCATAATCGCAACATGACCTGTGGTCGGGGATGCTTCAACGTTAGGGAACTCCACCGCAAACATGGTATGTCTTCTGCACAAAGATTGGATTTTATACATGGTTATTCCGTACTGACATGCTCCGAAGGGGATGTCGTGAGGCTTGGCCCAAACAGACTATCATTTGCCACTCCTCAGGCCTACCGCGACATATACGGCCATGTCAAACACGGACAGGATCGCTTCCTCAAGAACAAGTGGTACGAGCTGGATGAGCCTCGCATCGTCAGGGTCCGGGATCCCGTCGTCCATGCCGAGCAGAGAAGAGCCCTGTCACACGCCTTCAGCGCTCGCGCCCTCCGGGACCAGGAAGACGTTGTCCATCGCTATGTCGACCTCCTGATGGAGCAGCTCGCCAGGCTGGGCGACGGCGGAAAGAAACCGGTGAATGCCACCAACGCCTGGGCCTGGCTGACCTTTGACGTGATCGGTGAGATTCATTTCAATCTTCCCCTAAATCAGGACTCGCCTACCAACCATGACAGAAAACTGGTCGCTAACGCTCTCCACCTTTCAAAAGGCGACCTGGCCTTTGGCGAGCCGTTCGAGGCCGTGAGCCAGGGCTCCAACCAATGGATCAACCTGATCATAAGGTACCTTCAACACAGCTTCCACAGGCGCGAGGCCAAGAAGTACGGCCCCTTCAGCCCGCTGTATATGCAATGGTCCAGCACCCCCGAGCTTCAACATGCCTCCGAACAGCACATGAGCCTCACGAGCGAGAAGGCCAAGCGCCGCCTTGAGCTAGGCGACATGGGCCGTGTCGACTTCTTCAGCCACCTCCTCAAGAGCGGCAAACTCGACGAGCGGTCCATCATCGGGAACACCGACACGCTGATCATCGCCGGCTCCGAGACGACTGCCACGACCTTGTGTGGCCTCACCTGGTTCCTCCTCAGCCACCCAGCCTGTCTCCAGAAGCTAAAGGATGAGGTGCGTGGCACCTTCAAGTCCCTGGACGAGATCACCGGCGACGCCACCGCGGCCCTCCCGTACATGCACGGCTGCATCGAGGAGGGCCTCCGCGTCTTCCCACCCGTCACCTTTGGCCTGCCCCGTGACTGTCCTGGCGCCATCATCGACGGGCGGTATATTCCCAAGGACACCATTGTGCACTGTGACCCCTTGACCATGCACACCAGCCCGCGGTATTGGGTGGACAGCGAGGAGTACCGCCCAGAGCGATGGATCGGGGCTGGGTTTGAGGGCGACGACAAGCGGGCGTTCCAGCCCTTCTCGACAGGACCCAGGGCTTGCCTGGGTGTCAACATGGCCTACATGGAGCTGAGGATCACCCTTGCCAAGCTGGTGTGGACATATGATATGGAGATGGCCAGCAAGATCGACAACTGGTATGATGCCTGCCTCGACCTTGGCCTCTGGAAGAAGCCCGACGTCATGGTCAAGTTCCACCCCCGCGTGGTGGTCCAGTGAATGATGCCCACTGGTCGGCCTGGTGCTCTGGCAGCTTATTGACAATTCATCTGAGCTGTACCTGACGATAAGGCACGCTCGTCACGGTCGATGGATACTTTGCTAAGCGGCTGAGAAGGGAAAGGGTTTCTACGAAGGGGAGGCGTGGCAAAGACACAGCAGAGGGTGTGTATCTACATGTTACATCTCACCAGGCCAGGACATCTTGCGGAGGGTCAAGGGTAGTGGGGCAGTGTGCAGGCATTCCCAATACTGGTCCCGTTTCTCCTTTATTTTCTTTTTCAACGCACAATAAGGTGCTGCTATATCGGTGGCTGGGCATCTCGTGACCTTGAAACAACTGGCCTACCAAGAACGTGACTTTTTCGAGGGCTCTCGTGCAGCTATTCCCCAATCAGGTATTTTAAAGTGAAATTCCAAAGTCTTTCCCAGCCTCATCTTTTATTTTGGCACCTGCAACACCAGTTGGCAGCGTAAAGCTCCCAAGATCAAAATTCCCTTGTGCGTTTCTCGCCTCCTGGCTCTTTTTCTTCTTTTTCCTCCTTCCACTCTCTCTTCCTTCCCACACAAACACACACAACAACGCATCAACAGAGTCAATTCGTCAATCTGCACAACGCGTTATTGTGCAGCTCAAGCTCAACTGCCTATTGTTTCCTGTCACGTTCTTCTTCTTCTTGTTCTTCGTTCTTCCCTTCGTCGTTCAACCTTTTTTTTTTCTTTCCTTCCTGATCTCGCCGTCAAAGCACGTCAAAGGTCAAATCAAGCGAGTTCACTTTTTCCTCAAGTCCAACTTTTCCCAACCCGAGCTCTCCTTTCACAAACCCAATCTTCTTCTTCGTTTTCTCCCTTCTTCCCAAAAGTCACCGTCGAGTCAAGATGTCTACCTACAAGGAACAGTACCTTGCCAACAAGGCCCGCCGCGCCGCCCTCAAGGCCAAGATGATGGAGGACTTCCCCCTCATCGCCCCCCAGCTCTTCCCTGCCCGTGGTCCCAACTACAAAGGCCTTCCCAGCCCCAATTTCGACGCGGAGCACTACAACAACCCCAATGTCGGCCCGCCCCCCCACCAGCCCGGCCAGCCCGCCGCCAACCCCGTGTTCAACCTCAACAACACCACAAACCCCCACGGCCCTCAGATGGGCGGCCTGATCCCTCCCGTCGGCGGCTGGCCCGCCCGCTTTGCTCCCGTCGAGTGCTTCGCCGCGGCCAACCGCCTCCGCCGTGCGGGCTGGGCCCAGCTGGAGGCCATGCGCTTCCCGACCGAGGAGGCCCGCCGCGTCTACCGCGAGAGGCTGGCCGAGATGGGCAAGACTGCGACCCTCGAGGGCATCTACGCCTGGCAGGACGAGTTCCGCGGAATCAAGCGCCGCGAGCCCGCCGGCAAGAACAAGGAAGCCAAGATGGGCAGCAAGCGTCGTCGCGATGGTGCAGACAATGGCGAGGGTCCGCGCAAGAAGGCCAAGACCGCGAAGAAGGCTGCCGTCGAGAAGACCGAGAACGAGAACGAGACTCAGGGCGAGAACGTCGAGACTGAGAACAATGTCACCAACGAGACCAACGTCACCAACGAGACCAACGTCACCAACGAGGCCAATGTCGAGACTGAGAACAATGTCACCAACGAGAACAACGTCGAGACTGAGACCAACGTCACCAACGAGAACAACGTCGAGACTGAGACCAACGTCACCAACGAGACCAACGTCGACAACGAGAACACTGAGAACGAGAATACCACCGCCGAGAATAACAACGACGGCGAGAACGAGAACAACGAGGCTGTGGAGGAGTAGAGGACGGGTGGTATGGATCAAGGGGGAGTGAAATGGAATAGCCGAGCTCATTCCAGGGTCATAACGAACAGGGATTGACTGACGAATCATGATGGGGTAGGTGGTGGAAGGGCGTGGATCGCGATGGAGTCTCCATCCCATGATTGATACTTTTCGAAGCAAACCGACGGCGATGGAAGATTCCTCGTCCTGTAGCTAGCTAAGACAGCAAGGCTACACTCAGGTAACTACCATCACGTTATTAGATGATGACCTGAGAATTAACGACTTGATATTTGAACCCAAAAAGAGACTCCTCGAGTAGAAGCATTCATTGCATTGCCCGTGAACATTCTAACATTCTCTCTCTCTCTCTCTCTCGGCAGAGTACGTACAAAACGAAGCTGACTACATGGTGATGGCGATGATAACAATGATGACGATGACTCCCCCTTCTACGTCCATCGTCTAGATGTCTTCTACATAGCCACCCTCGACCTAAACAATCCTCCTCACATCCATAGGCATCCCATAATCCCCCGTGCCATCACCACCACCACCAGACACCTGCCTCACAACACAAACCACATCCAGCGTGACCTTCTCCCTCAATCCACCACCCTGCCCTTCCTCCGCAACACCCCTCAACAGACCCACCAGCGCCCCAGCAAACCCTTCCTCCCCAGCATCCGCCCAAGCCCACCGCAGTCCCTTCCCCCAGATCCCCTCGACCGCCGCCCTCGTTCTCCTCCTGTTCCCCTCCTCGCAGTGCGCGCTGTGGCTGCTGCTGCTGCTGCTGCTGAAGAACTGCGGCAGGTTCACCACCACCCCGTCCCCTTCCCTGTGCGACAGGCCAAAGTGCGCAAAGAAGCGCTGCGGGTCGCGCGTGAGGTATGCGCGCAGGCGGGCCGCGCTGCGGCGCTGGCTGGCGGGCGTGGAGAGGTCGAGGTACATGGGGTGCGCGGTGTGGCGGACGAAGCCGCCTCGGTGGGGGCGCTCGACGGTGAAGTAGAGGAGGGCCCTGCGGCGGGGGGCTGGGTTTGGTGGTTGTGGTTGTGGTTGTTGGGGTGTGGTGGGCTGGACGGGAGGAGGGATGGGGATGGGGAGGGGTTCGCGCCAGATGTAGGGTTTTGTGGTTGTGGTATCGTCGTCAGATGTGGTGGATAACACGGTGTGAACGCTTCCATACGAGGTAGTCTCAGACGCGTCGTCTTCGTCGTCGTCGTCGTCGCTTGAGACGCTCTCCAGCGATGACTGCTCTTCGTCTTCCCCCTGCTCAGCCTTCAGCCTCCGCAGCGTCTCGAGGACATTCTGGTGCACCATCTCCGCCTGCTTCTGTGGGTAGTCGTCCTCTGTAGGCACCACCACGGCGAGTGCTTCGTCTTCGTCTTCTTGCTTGTGGTAGACTGGGCGATGGCAGTCGTTGAAGTCCACCCTGGGCGCTGGGGTGTCGATAATGACTCTGTACGATTTGTTTCTGCAGCAGGGGAACATGGTGCCGAGGGCTGTTTTCAGGCCCGAGGGAGAGGACCTTGACGAGGAGGATGACCTGTTCTTCTTCTTGTCATCGTCTACCGCGACGTGTTCTTCTTCCCACCACTTATGCTCCCTCTGTTGTTTTCCCATGGCGGATCGTCTTGCTTGCCTTGCAAAGGGGAGGAGGAAGAGAATGAGGGATCAAGAAGATGTCCTAAAAAGGAGCTTCCAGCGTGTTCGATAACGAAAAACAGAGCAGAGGGCGAGAAGCGTAGGATATTATACCGAAGAAGAGTGTGAAGACCAGCTCCAGAGCTTCTTAGAGACGTTTCCTTCTGTCAAAGTCGGGGTTTCTTCCGATGCTTTTATTATTATTACTTTTACCCAGACAGATACACCTTACATACTTCCGAAACAACCTGCATTGTCGCGAAACAAGCCATTGATTCGTGAGGAGGACAAACAAAGAACCGCCAAATGCCCACTTGACAAGATTGAAGCCCGCCCACATAACCTACTCAGACATGCAGAAATTATGACAACCTCCTTTCTTTGTTGGCTGTGTAATGGAAGCAGACCCATAATCCAAATTCCTGACGGGGGCGCATACATGGTTGGTTTGGTTGGTTTGGTCATTACTCAGATTTTTTGTCTGCTGGACAAGAATATCTCACGTGTGCGTTTGGCTGAGTAGATGGCGGGCGCATCGAGTGAGGATAAGGCCAGCAACCGGAATACTGGCCAAATTACGAGGTAATCGATCCTATTGGACAATAAACAGTATTGCCTTTCATAGTACCGACCAGTAATTAGACTATTTGAGGCTTGAGGTGGCATTATCGTCAGGATTGTCCCCATCCCCTCCTCGCACATGTGAAGCATGGCATGGTGGCAGTATTATTATATTACGTACAGTCTACGCAAGAAATTTTTGATCCTGATTCGAGATTGTACGGTGCCGGTTGATGTCCAGCTCGATCGATTAACCTACTTACGCAACACACTATTATACAACAGCTTATTTATTTACAAAATAGTCACCATCATTACCATCACATACTAAGGCATGAAAATCCTTCGGGGACACCCCTTCAGCCTTTCGAGTTGACAGTCAAGCCATGGGCGCCGGTCGTCACAATGCGGTACCCGTCCGCATCGCCGGCACCCTTTGCCGCACGGGCGTAGGCCGCGTCGCTCCTGAGAATTGGATTAGACGATTCATTGTCCTGAGATCATGACCGTGGAGGAACGCGCTCCGTTGGGAAGAATGATGATGACGACGACAACTTACCTATCGCAAAGAACATCAAGGTCCTTGTCGCTCAGGACGTCTTTGTCTCCCGAGAACTTGAAGACCTCGCCGTCCTTGAGCAGGAGATGGCGCAAAGTCTCCTTGTTCAGGTCCTCGTGCAGGTCCTTCTTCTGGCCGAGCGTCCTGTAGGTGCCTTTGCGGATCACGAGCTTCTCCAGACGCCGCTTCGCATCCGCGCTCATCAGGAGGCTGTCCTCAACAGTGTCCTTCGTCGCGAGGCGATACACAATCACAGGTCGTGTCTGGCCGATGCGATGACAGCGGTCTTGTGCCTGCAGGTCCTGCTGAGGGTTCCAGTCCGAGTCGTAGAGGATGACGGTATCCGCGCTGGCCAGGTTGATGCCCTGCCCGCCAGCTCTTGTGCCCAGGAGGAAGAGCCTGCACTCGTCGCTCGAATTGAACCACTCGATCTGCTCATGTCGATCCTTTTGCGAGACGGAGCCGTCGATGCGGCAGTGGTTCCAGCCTCTGAAGGCACAGTAATCCGTCAAGATGTCCAGCTGGGTTCTGAACTGGGAGAAAATGAGGACCTTGTGCCCTCGCTCGAACAAGGATGGCAGCAGTCGGTCGAGCAACAGCATCTTTCCCGAAGAGGTGATAATGGTCTCGTCGAAGCCTTCGCCATTGGGGAAGGGGTCGTAGAAGTTCAAAGGAGAGTTGCACACCAGTCGCAACTGCATCATGGGGTTTCCTAAGGCCTTGGATGCGATCTGCTTCTTTGCGAGCTCCAGGGTCGCCGCGCGCTCCATCTCCTCGGCGGACCCGGGAGTGCTTGTCGTCCCTGCAGTACCATCCTCGGCGTATCTCTCTGCAATCTTGGCCTCGAAGTCGTCATCTGAAAGCATGTCATCGTCTGACTCGTCAAGCTTGTAGGATCTCTGGGCGGCCTTTCGGCCAGAGATTCTGGTGGTCCGCGAGGGCGTGCTGGTGCCGTTCGACTTGGCACTCTTCGGCGTGGGAGCTCCCGAGGTAGGCGGGTCCTTTCGCTTGTTCGTCTTTGCAGCACTGCCCTTGGCAGGCCTGCTACGCCTGCGAGCCTTTCCCATCATCCGCTCGAAGGCGTTACCATTGGTGGCGGCAGGAGACTCGGTTGTCGAAGCACCACCATTCCCTTGCTTCTCGACTTTGATGTTGACACTGGGGGCACGCGAAGAGCCAGGTGTGGTCTTCCTGGAACCCACCGGTGTATTCGTGGTGCCGGTCAGCCGCTCGAAGAGCTTGTTTTCCAGGTAGGAACGGGTGTCGGCGCCCGTATCTGTGATATTATTGTACAGGTCCGTCTGCTCCTTGGTCATAGGCGCATACAGGACGTACTCACGCTTCTTTGGCAGGTGGTGAGCGACATCCGCCTTGACCCGGCGGAGGAGTAGCGGCTGGAGGACAGTATGTATCTTCTTGACCAGGTCATGGTTTGCCTTGTCTTGGACAAATCGCTCCGTCCCCGCTTCATCCTCAAGGTCCGAAAAATCGAACCAGGTCTCGAAGGCTTCCCAATCTGTGAAGATGGCGGGCATAAGGAAATGCAGGAGAGACCAGAGCTCTTTCAGGTTGTTCTGGAGCGGCGTGCCTGTGATGAGAAACCGGGTTGCAGACGTGAACCTGCAGACTTCTTGGAACAAGCGCGACTCGGCATTCTTCATCCTGTGGCCCTCATCGATGATGATGAGTTCCCAGTTGATCTTGGAGAGCAGAGAGCTGTCCTTGATGACCATCTCGTAGCTTGTGCAGACCACGGGAAACTTGTCGGTCGGCCTGCCGCCCTTGAGGTTGTGCAGCAACTGGTTCCTGTGAAGCTTCTGGCGTTCTCCCGGGAGACCATGGTACATCAGGACAGGTATCGAGGGAGCCCATTTGGTGAATTCAGCAATCCAATTAGAAAGGGTGCTCAATGGGGCGATGATGAGATGTGGACCAAGATAATCCTCCACCTCCCGGAGGTTCCCAATGATACCGATCGTCTGGATGGTTTTTCCTTTGGGGGGGTTCGAAAGAGTCAGCTCATAGAGAACGAACTACATCTCTCTCGAGAAGAAAAAATCAGGCAACTCACCCAAGCCCATCTCATCAGCCAGGATGCCACTCATGCCCTGGGCGCAGACCTCTTTCATCCACGTCACACCCTCGAGCTGATAGTCACGCATGGTTCCACCGACCAGACACTTGGGCTGCTCGGTCATCTCGAGGTCGTGCGCGCCCAGGGCCTGGCCGTCCAGCGAAGTCCCCACACGACCGAGCACCTGCGTCTTCTTGGTGAGAATGTCGGAGAATGCCGCGCTCTGCCTCAGGAGGTCGTCGAGCTCCTTGGCCTTCTTGTCACGGTCCTCCTTGGTCACGAGCCGCCTCTTGCGCTTGAGCGAGGCATTCCGCTTGTTCTCAACCTCCAGGTTGCGCTTGCGGGCCTCCTTCTCCTGGGCGGCGAGACGCTGGTCGGGGATGTACTCGTCGTCCATTTCAGGCGACTCGGCTGGTGGCGGTGACGAAGGCATACTGCTGGCGGCAGGTGGAGGAGAGGAAGAGGGACCATCGGGATCCGATAAAGACGATACACTTGCAGGATGCATTTTCACAGAAAGATGAGGGGGAGAAATGGCCTCAGAAGCACGTTGGGAAAGGTTCGTTCGCCCCAAACACAGCCGGAAGGGCGCTCGTTGCAGAAGTGTATTATCCAAGCATTGAAAGGTTTTAGATGAATAGTTTTAAGGATGCTCAAAGCAAAAGGTGGAAAGGCAACTGTGATGCCTCAACTCTACAACAAAGATAAAAAGGGAAAGGCAAGGTGAGAGTGGCGATCAATGATGGGCTCAAAGAACGAAGAAGTAAAAAGGAAAAAATGCATGACATAATCGAGTCATTGCGCGCCTCCCTCGCTTTTGACGCGAAATCAACGCGACTGCGCCTGACACGAGTTAATTGACAAGGGCGGCACGAGGGGGCGTCACTGATGAGTCAGCTCGCAGGGGGGGTTGGATCTCGTTTGGAGGGGTTGATGGACTGACTGATTGAGCTTCTCTTTCTTCTGGTGGGTGGGCAAAAAATTCAGTGACTCAACCCCGCCATTCATTCACTCTCTCTCTCACTCACACTCTCTCTCTCTCTCCACGACTTCACCATCAAAATTAAACCCATCCATTCAGAATATCAAGCTCTGAGGAAAGGAATTGTCCTCCTCAAAATTCACCCAGCCAAAGTGTCGTCCCTTCACCTCTTCCGCCCAGCGCTACGAGGCGTCTCCCTCCTCCTCTTCCGACCCTTCTCGACAGGCCTAGCAGCTCTCTACCGGAACAACAACAACAACAACATTATCATGGCAGCCATCTCGTCCCAGACCTACACCCCGACCGAGGAGGCCGAGATCCAGCAATGGCTCACCACTTCGGAGCGTCTCAAGACCTCGGGCGCCGAGACCTCCTCCATCCTCGAGGCCCTCAACACCCACCTCGCCTCCCGCACCACCCTCCTCGGCACCAAGCCCTCCAAGGCTGACGTCGCCATCTACGACGTCCTCGTCCCGACCGTCAAGAAGTGGTCTCCTGAGGAGCGCACCGGCCAGGCCGGCCACCCCAACATCGTGCGTCACCTCGACTTTGTCCAGAACAGCCCCCTGTTCGGCCTGGCCGTTGCCGACGCCGCCAAGCTCGAGGTCGACCCGGAGGAGATCCTCTACGTGAAGCCACCCGTCGACGCCCGCGCCGAGAAGGAGCGCCTCAAGAAGGAGAAGGCCGCAGCGGCAGCAGCGGCAGCCGGCGCCTCTGGAGAAGAGCAGAAGACGCTGGTCGATCGCACCAAGGAGAAGGCTGCCGAGGTCAAGGACACCGTGGTGGCTGCCGTCGCCGGCGAGGGCCAGGGCCAGGGCCAGGGCCAGGACAAGAAGAAGGAGAAGAAGGAGAAGCAGCCCAAGCAGCAGAAGCCGCCTCCCGCCCCCGCCGCGCCGCTGTCGCCCGCCCTGATCGACCTGCGCGTGGGCCACATCCTCAAGGCCATCAAGCACCCGGAAGCCGACTCGCTGTACGTCTCGACCATCGCGATGGGCGACCCCAAGGGCACCACCGACACGGAGGAGTACGAGGGCCAGGTCGTGCGGACGGTGTGCTCCGGCCTGAACGGCCTGGTCCCGCTCGAGGAGATGCAAGGGCGCAAGGTGGTCGTCGTGTGCAACCTCAAGCCCGTCAAGATGCGCGGCATCAAGTCGTCCGCCATGGTGCTGGCCGCGTCCCCCAGGGTCAAGGAGGGCGAGGTCGACGACCACAAGGGCCCCGTCGAGCTCGTCAACCCGCCCGCCGGCGCCCAGGCCGGCGACCGCGTCTTCTTTGAGGGCTTCCGCGGCGAGCCCGAGAAGCAGCTCAACCCCAAGAAGAAGATCTGGGAGACCTTCCAGCCCGGCTTCACCACCAACGAGACCCTGGAGGTCGCCTTCGATGCTGCCGTCGTCAAGGAGCTCGAGGGCAAGGACGGCCTGGGGAAGCTGGTCACCGAGGCCGGAGGCATCTGTACCGTCAAGTCACTGAAGGGTGCCACAGTTCGATAAATTATCCTGTTATATCCCTTCCTGCTGGGGTCAACTCTCCCAGCTGCATGTTGTGGCCAGCTAGGAAAAGCTAGGGAATCATTCTATGTACGAGACAAAAGAAGAACAAGAAAACATAAATAATATTCTGGAATATTATAAGAACGCTATCCATCCTGCCAAATAATAGCCTGTGCGTATATGCATTCACAAGAAACCAAACCTCAGATCTTGAAGCAGTTGATAGAACATTTCTGGTAGTGAGTTTGTATGTCTTTGATCAGATCATTCCATCTGCTCTACTGTGCGGGTGAATGATGAGTGGCACACACACAGCGAGATCTCTAGGGTAGTTATTGTACATGATTGTAACAGCAATTCTACCCTCTGCTTATCGAACCCCCAACCCCCCCCCCCTCCTTTTTCTTATTTTGGTCTCACAACGCCGTTTGTCCCCTTGTCCGCCCCCCCCCCCCCGCCCCCCTTCTTTTCCAATCTTCCCCAAACTCTGTTGTATATAGAGAAGAAAGAGAAGGGAAAAATAAAATAACCTTCAAAACGCCGCGCAATGCCAACTCTAATAGGAATTCCAGATCTCGACCAAAATGGTTGTTTTTTAACATTTCCCTCTCTTCTTGTCTCTCTCCCAACATCAACTACCATGCCCCCCAGCCCGTTGACCTTTTTTTTATTTTTGTTTTTATTGTTGTTCAAGAGAAGAAGTAGTCACTCCCCCTCAGCTCATTGACATCAAAATCACCCTTCTTGGGCACATCCGGGAAGGAGAGAGGTAGCCACACCACAGTATGAGCCTTTGCCTTCTTGGGGGCCGCCTTCGGGAGGATGGTTTCCTCAAAGGATGTCGCCCGGGTATACTTGTTGTAGAACTGAAGCGGGTCGTTCTCAGATTGCGGCATGCCATCATCGGCCGCCGCTTCCTGCGCCTGCTGGGCCTCCACGTCAGCCTCGGGCTCGGCTTGTGGCTCTGCCGGAGCATCTGTGTCACCCTCCTCAGCACCGATCACGTCCGCGTCTGGCGCTGCGCCTTCAACGATATCGCCTTCGTCGGCCTCGACAGTGGGCGAGGCCGACAGGCTGCCCAGGGTGGTTCCGCTAAGATCTTCCTGAACGACATCGGCACCGCTCTCAGAGGCAAGCTGCGCATAAATGCTCGCCGGGGTGATCATGGCCTCGCCCTGTCGGCGTTCGGCCTCGTCTTCCGAGTTGAGGAGATCAAGTCTCTGCTTCTCGAGGACGAGCTCGTCCTTCCCAGTCAGTTTTCTCTTGATGTTGTTGCGCCATTTCAGGATGGCCTTGCCCGCCGGCGAGGTTTGGTCGATCTGGGCCATGTACAATCCTCCCTTATACCTTGCCTCAAATTCGGACAGCAGCCGCGCAATGACGTCCTCGCTATGGATGCGGATGAAAGCGTCACGCAGCACACGGTTCATTACATCGACATCCGCGGCATGTGTCCAGAAGGAGTCGTGCACGGCAGCAAAGGTAAGACCAAGCTCGTCGCACTCCAGGGCGGACAGCAGCATGTGGCTGGCGTCCAGAGAGTGGATGAAGTTGGGCGGGAATGCCTGAAGTTGCTTGCGCCGGTTAACAGGGTCGAAGTGATTCGGGTTCTGAAGAACAAGGCTCTGCATGCACGTCTTGACAACTTTGCTGCTGTTCTTGCGGTATGGCTGGACAACCGGCATCCGCAGCGGAGTTGTCCAGACGATCGTCGACCGGCACAGGCCAAGCAGGTCCTTCCTCGTGACGATGTCCTTGACACGGGAAGAGCTCTGCGCCAGGCCGGTGGTCTCGCCTGCTATCTGGCGGAGCTGCTCGGCCGTCAAGGCCCGGCAGACCCTGCCACCAATCTCGCCAAGCCAGTATTGAATGTCGTGTGCTCCTCTGAACATGGTCGACAGTGCCTTGAAGATCTTCTGTGTGATGTAACTCGAGACCAGACCGGACTGAATGCCCGTGTCCTTCTCCAGCGTCGGGTAGAGGGCGTCGATCTGCCTCAGGACCTGCTTTTTGGCACCAGTAAACGTGACGCCGTAGACGTTGGTCATGACGGTCTGCTTGACGACCTTGCGCTTGATCTTATCCTGGAAGGCCTCGGCGATGGGGTTGCCAGACTTGGCATCCTTTACGACATCCGCCCTGACCAAGTCCGCAACTGCGCTGTAGACATCGGCAGGCTTGTCGCCGGGTGCCAAGTTGACCTGGCGAGCACCCCAGCTGTCGCCACCCAGGGCGGCATAGTGCTGCAGGCCATTGCATGTTCCGTCCTGGTGGATGGGCATGGAGGAGACGAACTTGGTGGGGTCAGGGGAGTCCAGTGCAGCCTTCAGCTCAAAACAAGTTGCCAGACACTGCCATGGATCTTCTGCCGTGAGCCACCACCGTTCGCCCTTGAGCGGATTGTTGGCGGAATCGTAAATATTGGTGAGGTTCTCCATGGCGAAGGCCTCCCTGTCCTTCAAGCTGGCCTTGTCATAACCGAACACGTTGGCCAGATGGACCTTGAGCCACATCAAGCCCCGTTCACCTAGCTCTTTGCCCTTGGAAAACCGGAGCAGCCCGCGCACGTGGTCCGCGCCCATGTGGTTGAGGTAGGTCGGGACGGGATACGCCCTCCCTCGGAAATCGACATTGTGTGGGAAGAAGAATTCTTGGTCTCGGAAGGCCCTTGCGATCTCCAGCTGGAAGTTCATGTAGCAGCGGATGGAGTGGTGTGACATTTTCAAGTTGTGTGCCTGCTTCAAGGCCTTTTGCCATGCTCGACGGGCCAAGGGGTCCGCGGATGCCTCGGGCTCGTCGGGAACATGAAGGTCGGGGTGCAGCGGTGGGATCTTGGCGAGGGCCTCGCCTGTGTTCCAAGCCTCCAGGAAGACGTTGAAGACGGGTCGGTTGATCCTCCAGGCGGTCTTGCCCAGAACATCGAGTCCCTTCAGGACCTGTTCGAGATCGCCCTTGGCAAGAGCGGCCTCCGCGTAGAGCCTCTGGTCTTGTTCACCGGCCTTCATTCTCACCAGGGCCACTGGGGAGTCGATATAGCCGCCCTTGTCGAACTTTGTCCAGGGCTGCGGCTCGACAACCATGGGCAGGTGTCTTGCCAGAAAGTCGGCCTTTGGCTCCTTGCGCATCGTCTCGGCAAACACAGGATGCGCCATGAGCACACCGATCTTCCTGCCCCTCCTGAACTGGTGGTTGTGCGCGAAGGCGGGCTGCATAGACGAGACCTTCTCATTGCTCTCGGGATGATCGCGGACCACCCTCACCTTGGCGACCTCTGTCAGGCCGGAGAGGAGCACTGCACCAATCTTGGACCTGAGAGCGACGGGCCAGGTTCTAAGTCGTTCCCTGCGGACCTCGGGTGTGGCCAGCCTGGGTGTATCAGATTCCTCGGCCTCGGCCTCGCTGACACCGTCCTCAGGGCCAACTTCGCCGTCCTCTTGGGCTTGACGTTGCTGCTGTTTCTGACGAATCCACTCTAGTTTGCCCTGACGAAGTTGAGCCTTGTGGTCGGCGGCCCACCTGTGGGCCTGGATGTCCTCCTCGGCGGTTCTGGAAAGGTGGTTGATGATGATGCTCAGGGCGACGCCCTTGTCCACGCCAGAGTAGGCAAGAGAGTTGATGGCCGTGAGGATGGTGATGGCGGCGAGGCGCGAAGGTGTGGACTGCATGAGCACAGGGCCCCACACGCAGCGGTCCAGATCTTCCTCGGTCTTCTTGACAGCCTTTTCAGCCTTCTCGATCTTGGCGAACTCCTTTCTGAGGTGGTCCTCGAGATCCTGGTGCCACGTCCAGAGCCTGGAGCTCATGCTGGTCGAGCTGGTGGCGGTATTCAGCCCCATCTTGCGGAGGTTCTCGTCCGTCTCCCGCCACCGGTCCATGGCGGCGTCAATGCAGTCGGTCTCGAGTCGGGACTGGAATTCCCGCCTCTCAGGAAGCGGGAGCTTTGATATATCATAGCCGTCTCTCATCTTCTTAAAGATCTCCAGAGTGCTCTGGATCGTGCTGAGGCCACTACCTTTTTGCGGGGTCTCGAGGACCTCGGGAACAACAGACCCATCCGCCGCGGTGACTTCTACGGGTATCGAGGCTGTGGCAGTCTCAGAGCCGTCTTCCGCCCGGGCCTCGTACACGGCATCACCGTCCTCAAGAGACGAGATATTAAATTCGGGGTAGTTCATGGTGATCGCAGCAATATCGGCGTCGGACAAGATATCGGTGCAGTAGAGCACATCGAGGCCTTGGTCTTTGGGGACCATGCTCATGTAGCGCTTGATGAGCCTGGTGAGCCTCGTGCCCGTGGCAGACGTGGTCAAGAGGGATGCTTTCAGCATGTAGGCGATCGTCTCGGGGGTCTGGGGCAGTCCTGGCTCGTGAATATGCACCTCGTACCAGGCGTGCATGTCCTCGGCCTTCCCGACGCCAGGGTCTGACCTGATGTGCCTCAGCCATGCCTCGAGGTACTGATTGTTCATGTTCATGAGCTGCTCGGGCTCCAGGGCACTGACAGCCACCAAACGCTTGAGGACCAAGGCAGCGCGCTCCAGCTTGCCGACGTGGACGCAGGCCTCGAACACGGGCACCGCGACCTCGACCTCGCCAGGGACTCCCGAGTTGGTGGACCGCCCTGGGGGCGGACGAGGTTTGGGATCTGGAAGGATCATGGGCATGGAGGGGTCGAATAACCTGAGGGCGTAGAGCTTGGACTCAGGATGGCCAACGGCTGCAAGGTCGCCTACAGCTGTTGCCAGGC
Source organism: Cryphonectria radicalis (assembly GCA_014849355.1). Lineage (NCBI taxonomy): Eukaryota > Fungi > Ascomycota > Sordariomycetes > Diaporthales > Cryphonectriaceae > Cryphonectria > Cryphonectria radicalis. The sequence continues at coordinate 30,884 of JACWQW010000024.1, forward strand.
TGCGTTCAGACAGGCGCGCCGTGTGAACCGGCTGAGCAGACGGCTGTCTCCGCCATGGCCGTGATTGGGGCCCAGTTGAGAGCGGTCGTGATCGTGGCTGTCCTGGAGCGAACGGCGACGAGGACGAGGAGGAGGAGGAGGAGGGTGAGGGCATCGTGGTCGGGATGCTTCGTGGAGGACATGGTATCTCGAAAGGACTGGATATTCTTGAGATGGATCGGCCGAGGCGGTAATTCTGCCGCGACAGATTGGTCCTCACAAACATGTTGACTGCTCAGGACAAGATCGAAAGGGTAGGAAGAGGACGTGGTGGTCGTGTGGCGTTCACGACGACTTGACAAGAAGAGAGCGGCGCTCTCGATTCATGAGGCAGGACAGAATCAAATTAAAACAGTCGATATTTAATTAGATCGGAGGAGGGAAGACGAGCGACAAGCGCTTCAGCTCTTCTGAGGTAAGAGACGGAACCCTCAAAAGAAGCGTTTGTAGATTGATGAAAAGGTAACTGTAAATTTTTTTTGGCCCGTCTACGCATCGCGAATCGCGACAAACAAATTGGCCATGATGACTGGATTTTGCAGGGGACCGACCACCCAGCCTGCTGGCAGAATTCCTCGGTAGAGGGAACGGCCATATCTGATTGGACGAGGCCCAGAAAGAAAAGAGAAAAAAATTCCACCTGCTTTTGAAGTCTTCTCAGTGGGCTCCACTGGAATCGGGAGGAGGAGGGGGGCAAAAAGTTGGGGGGGTACACGCTGTGTTGCCGTACTTACCGTACTACGGTCAGGTACTGTATGTACTACTGTGGTAGCGGTAGCTACAGGGTTCAGGGCCTGGAAAAGTCCCCCAAAAGCTAGCAGCCTCAACCTGCTTCAACCTTCATTGCATCGCCGTAGTGGCTGAATCCAATCCAATCCAATCCAATTCAATTCAATTCAGTTCAATTCAGTTCAGTATCTCTCTGTCCAACGCTGGCCAGGAGCAAATCCAATGGCGTTACAACCAGCTCTCAGGGCATCAGCAGCAGGCTGTTCTGCTTGTCGGACATCTGTGCTGCGCCTGTTCACCTCGCCATATACTCCCGCCATCAGGAGGACTTCACAACTGTCTCGCCCCTCAAGACCATCTTCATCTTGTCTCCTACTGCCACGAGCTGTCTCTACGGGGCACTCAAGATTATACTCCACAGAGCAGCCTTCCAAGACGGACAGTGCTGAGATTGAGACCAGCCGAGAACCACCAGGCTCAGTGGCAGGCCATGACGATGCCACCACCACAGCAACAGCAGCAACAGCAACAGCAACAGGAGGTGGTGGAGGAGGAGGAGGAGGAGGAGGAGGAGCAGAAGTCCAGGGCGAGGAGGAAGAGCCGTGGTATCTGCAGGAGGAACCCCCAAGACACCCAACCCTTGTTCCTCAGGTCCAGCCTCTACCAGAGATTCCTGAAGGTACACCCGCCATTCTAGGTGACCTCGTCAAGCTTGTCGCTGAGGACATGGGCCTCGACGACCTCAACCTGATGGACCTGCGCACACTGGATCCTCCAGCTGCACTGGGGCCCTCCCTCATCATGCTCTTTGGCACGGCCCGCAGCGAACGCCATCTGCACTTTTCTGCTGGACGGCTCAAGTCGTGGCTTCGGGACAGGGGCATCCAGGCGCACGCCGACGGCCTGTTGGGGAGGAAGGAGTTCAAGATCAAGATGCGCCGCAGGCAGAGGAAGGCAAAGCTGTTGGGCACCTCAGAGACAGCCCTGGACCCTGACGATGGTGTCACCACGCGCTGGGTCTGCATGAACCTTGGGACGATAGGCGCCACCCCGATGGATGAGACAGCCTTCCAGACCGCCGACGGCAAGCTTGCCGGGTTTGGCGTCCGCCAGACTGGCACTACGATCGTTGTCCAGATGCTCACCGAGTCCAAGCGGAGAGAGCTAGACCTCGAGACGCTGTGGTCGCGGATCCTAGCGCGCCGAGGAGTGACTACCATCGTCGAGGACGACCTCGAATACATCGACTCCGAAGCACATCCCAACGAGATATCCATGTTTGCCGAGGGCAGCTCCCCCAAGGCCATGGCTACGCCTGGACAGCGCCGCTTCTTCTCTACTACTTCATGTCGACGCCTCTCGCCGCCGACGCACGGGTCCGACCAGGTAACGCACCCGCCACAACTCAACCCGGCTGCCAGCGACGTTGACACATTATTAGACCCTTTGAGATTTCTCAGCGCCAAGACTGCCGAACTGGAACAGCTGCAGGCCGAATTCGCCGGTCTACCCTACCCAGAAGCGATAGAAGCCCTCGCTCCCCCTGGGACTGGCCGACAGCCCTCGCCTGCGCTCCGGAGGTGGAACAACGCGCTGCGATACCTGCCTGCAGAACAGAGCTGGCAGTTTCGCCTCTGGATGACCGTGGCACGGCGGAGGTTGGGAGTAGAAGGGTCCACCCTGGACAGCCTGCGCGGCCTTGTCCAGGAGCTGGAACTCCTGGGCATCATCTGCCAGCGTGACCACTACCTTGAGCTGCTGCAGGCTGTCTACCTCGAGCCGAGCAATAGCGAGGTGCCGCTGAGCGAACAGTCGGAGCTGGCCCTCACCACCCTCAACGTCATGTCTGCGCGTGGTCAATCCATCCTCACCACCGACGTTCTCACGACCCTCATCGAGGCCTTGGCACGTGCTGAGTCGCAAAGCCACCCGCAGCGCGAGCTACAGTCCGTCCTCGAGAAGTTCATGCTCCAGGCGGACCTGCCCTACGTGGGCGAGGCAGCCGTCATCCGGCTCCTCGACGCTTACGCCGCGCAGGACAACTGGGAGCGCTGGTGGGAGGTCTGGCGCATGCCGCCCAAGCATCTCATGCCCCGTTCGGAGGCGCTCTATATCCACCTCTGGAACACGATGGCCACGAGTAATCACCAGAGACGCTGTCGTGAAGCCATCCGCTCGTGTTTCTTCGAGATGCTCAACGAGAACCCGCCTGTGCAGCCCATTGGTGCGGTGAAAGAGGCGCTGGAGGCGTGTATCAGGGTTGCTGATCCGACTGCCGAGGAGATCGCAGGGAGCCTGGTTGTCAGCGATGCTCGTACGCGCGAGATTGCACAGTATGAGTTTGTGCATATGCTTAGAGTACTCAATCCCCAGTGGGGGGCTGGTTCTTCTAGGGCGTCGAGCCTCGACTAAAGTGACCCCTCCTCCTTGTGCCCTACGACGTGGATAGGATATTCTAGTCAAGAGAATGTATAGAGGATATCCGAAATCTAGACCAGACCCTATGGAAGAGATTCTGATCCCAGCCGCTCCTCTTTGGCATCTTTGTGTGTTCATTCAACTCACTCATCCAAAGAAAAAAAAGAGGAAGGAGGGGAAGAAAAAAAAAACCTCCCCTAACACCAACCTGCTGGAGTCCAAAGACCCGGGACGAGCCCCGTCTCCTTCACCACGCTCACAGGACTCACGCGCCCCTCCTATTCAAGCGACAGGACCGGTCTGCCGTTGCCGAAGACAACCCGACCAAGTCAACCGCCTCGCACCCCCATTGTGCCCGGAACTCGCACCAACACCAGCAGTAGCAACAACCATCGAGCCCAGGCTCAATGCCCGCCCCTCGCGCCTCCTCGTCTGCCCGTGCGGCTCTGCTCCAAACGATCCCGCCTCGGAGCTCGTCGGGGTCAGCCCGCCCGCGGAGCTCTCCTCCCAGTCCTCCGAGACGGCAAGCTCATCCTGTCGCGGGTTGGACGGTGCCATGGATCGGTGTGGCCCCTGTGTGCGAGCTGATACTCGTCCCTCCGCGAGGCCAGGCGAGGACGTCGGTGTCAACTCTCCAGAGGAATCGTCGTCACTGCTCGTTGTGGCAATAGCAGCAGCAACAACAGCAGCATTCCCCTGTCCTTGGTCCTCTGAGTGACCAGCTTCTTCTTCCTCTTCCTCATCGTCAATGGAGTCGGTGGCAGATGGGCGGCTGGTGATGAGAATGTCGCCAGGGTGCAGCAGCGGCCAGTCAGGTTGGCCAGCCCACCAGGGCCCAGAACCTGGAGTAGGACCGTTGTCGGCGGCCTGCTGCTGCCGCTGCTGCTCCTTCCTCTGTGGCGCGTGCTCGACATCGGCGCAGCCCGTAGTCAATGCTATTCCCACGGGCCCCTCAAAGGAGGAGGCAGCGCTCTGACCGCGGCAGCAACCTGGCGGCGGCGGCGGCGGCGACGTGCGGCTCGCAGGTCCTGGGCTCTTACCACCGCCACCAATCCCGCTTCCTCCCCTACCACCGCTCTCGGCATCGGTTCCCGTGGATTCCGGCCCCAAATACCGCGCAGACCTCCAGTCTCTCATCTCGAATGCCGCGCCGTAGTAGTCGTCATCATTATGATCTACAGCAGGCGTCGGGGCCCGGGAGAAGATCGAGCCGACGCCTGAGCTCTGCGACTTGTGGCTGATGCTGCGCTCTAGATCTGGGGTTCGCGGTGTGGTGTGGGCGGCGGCGGCGGCGGTGGCGGTGGTGGTCGTGATGGCTGCGGCGGGGTGCCGGCGTGGTGGGCACAGGAGGTGGCGGAGAACAAGGATGGCCCAGACCAGGGAGCTGAGGAGGATGACGGAGAGGACGGCGATGAGGATGATCAGGGCTGGGCCTGTGTGAAAGGGGTTGGAATTCCTCATGGCGCCGGATCGATGATGAGAGTAGGGGTTTCTACTTTTATATATGGGTAGGTGGTTGTATGTTTGTTCTTGAGGTTGAGGGTTTTGGTGGAGGAGGAAAAAGGAGGGTCTTCTGTGCCAGTGTCTCACTACAGCCAGCTGTAGTGATGCCAGTTGACTCTCTTTTTCTGTGTTTGGAGAGAAGAAGGGAAGGTTGGACGTCCATCCTCGCAGCAAGGAAATCCCAACTCAATATATACCCATCATGCCAACAAGCTCTCAGACCTGGTGAAGGCCAGCTCACAAGTCTCAATGACGCCCCAAGATGACATCTGAAAGAATCCTCTTCCCCCCCCCCCCCTTCTCTTCTGAGGCTGAGTATCTCCTCCCTGTTTCTTTCTACATTCCAGCCTTGATCATGGATCTCGCCCCAATGTCCCCCATGGCATGTTTGGGTAAGAAGGGGGGGGGAGAGGGGAAGGGGGAAGGGAGGGCGTCCAAGAACAATGAACCCCAAGTGACAGTGAATTCAGCTGGCTGGGTGGCATCAAGGAAAAGAATAGCTTTGTCAAGTTGTTTTTCTTTGTCCGTCAGAAAACCCACAACTCTAGAAGAGAGAGAAAGGAGGGGGGAGGGGGAGGGGAGAAGGTTTCACACAATCTGGACCTTTGTTCTTCCTATCAACGACCACAAAAAAACCCCCAAAAAAAGTGTCGAGCGGTCATATGTGATGCATCCTATTTTGTGTTGTTTATTAAGTAGCACTTAATACACCGATGGTCGGAAAAGGGGGGAAGGGGGGTTGGGAAAGTATGAGCACCGCGCTCAAGGTCATGACCAAAAGGGTTACCTTGTTCTGATCGTTCATTTTGTTGGTATCTTAGAAGCCAAATGATTAAGTGCCCCATTTCTAAAGAATACCTAGATGGCCAAACAGGAAGCAAAGGAAAAGGCAAAGACCAAGTGTTGCCAACGAGTAATATGACCTTGCCCAGTGGCCACAGTGATTACGTCTCTTATGTATTCAAGTGATTGCTTACTTAGTCAACACATATCAGATACTCCCTTTCTTTTCCCCAGACAATCGCTCCAGGTCTACTTCTTCTTTTCTTGTACGAACTTCTTTTCTGAGCACACGGTTTACTCATTCCAAAGTCAAGGAGGCTAAGAGATAAACATATATATATAGAGAGAGAGAGAAATCATCATTGATTCCTTGCGTAATATGTATCATGAGACTCACCTCATCAGAATATAGCTATATACAGTCACAAGAATCGAATACCACGTCGCCCAAGCTTTGAGACGGAAAAAAAAAACCAAAAAACCACAAGAATTCCTCCCTTCCGTTTCCCTCCTAAGACTTCCTTCAGGGAGTAATCGAAACGAAGCTTCTTTGTCTTCTTCTCCTACGCCCCACGGCACCACGACGACGACGACGACGGGCACCTCACAGGTACTCATTGGGTATAAACAGGGGCATGGAGTCCTCCCACATAGAGTTCGTCAGCAGGGTCTTGTCGGACCCGTCGTAGTTCATGATCATAATCTGGCCGTACGGCTGGAACGTGTTGTCGTACTGGGCGCACTCGTCGCGGAACCCGTACATGCCGCTGTTCCACATGATGCGGCCGTCGTAGTTCCAGACGGCGTGGGCGTCGTTGGCCTCGGAATCGGTGACGCGGGTCAGCTCGGTGCCGTCGGGCTTGATGGTCATGACGTCGAAGTGGTCCGAGTACCAGCGCGCGCCGTACGACTCGGTCCAGTTCACGTTGCGGGTGAAGACGATGCGCTCGCCGTCGGGCGACCAGCCGGGGGTGTTGTCCCAGCCCCAGGTCAGGTTGGTCGTCACGTTGGTGGTCAGGTCGAGGATGCGCAGGCCCAGGGGCTCGCCGCTGGCCATGTCCCAGAGGCGGTACACCAGCTTGGAGCCGTCGGGAGAGTAGGACGGGAACCCTGCGTTCTGCGTGCCATCCGTCAGGGCTTTGTACTCGCCGCCAGACGCGGGGAACTCGTACAGGACGCCGTTTCCGCTGGTGCGCCCTGCGAACCACGTGCCCAGGCCGACCGCGAGCTTGGTACCGTCGGGATAGAAGGCGGGCTGGAAGCAGCCGCCGCCGCCTGACTCCACGGTGCTCGCCTGGCTGGGGTCACTGATGTTCCAGATCTGGTAGGTATCGAGCGAGTCGACCAGGTCGGTGTACTCGGGGTCGGTGGTGATGACGGAGCAGTTGGCGTCGCCCAGCTGCTTCTGCGTGATGGCCACGCGGTTAGTCGCGTTGTTGTGCTGGGGGAAGACGTCCATGAAGCGGTACTCCCACTCCGAGTCGAAGGAGAAGAGCTCCTCCTCGGCCTGGCGCTGGTCCCAGTACAGCTGCTCGTAGACGATCTGGGTCCCGTCGGGCGACCAGGATGGGTTGCGCAGGTAGGTGACGTTGAAGGACTGGTGGGTCGAGTCGGGAGCAGTGTACTCGACGATGCCGTAGTCACCGGACTTGAGGATGTAGCCGATGTTGGTGCTGTTGCCAATGTACTGCTGGCCGACTTTCTGGTACGATCCTGTCGTGATGTTCACGATGTTGGTGCCGGTCGCGACGTCCACGCTGGCGACCTGGCCTGACACGCCCGAGTTCTGGCTCGAGATGCCGTGGGCCGCGTACGTGTCCTCTCTCGCTATGATGTTGTAGAGAATGGTGGAGCCGTCGGGCGACCATCGCGGCTGGCCCACAGAGTAATCGTCGACGCTGAGGACCTTGCGGAAGTCGGTACCGTTGGGCCTGATCACATAGATGGAGAGGGTCTGCGTGTGCTCCCAGCCTATACCGCTGCTGTGGCCCGTCCAGTCTGTGTTGCGATCGGAGCTGAAGGCAATCCACTCGCCATCAGGGGACCACGAGGGCCGGAAGTGGCCCGTCGGTCCGACCTGGTTCTCGGCACGGGTGAGCGCCGTGTCAGTCAGGTTGTAGGACGTGCCGGTGGTCAGGTCCTGGACCCAGATGTTGGCGGTGTTGTTGCCGTACGTCGACACAAAGGCCAACTTTGTCCCGTCTGGGGAGAGCACACCAGCGTCGTCGTGCGCGTCCGTCTCGACGAGCGTCTCCAGTCCAGTCCCGTCTGGCTTGATCCGGTCTATGTAGTAGTCATGTATTAGCCTATCTATTCTTTCCACAGGAGGGCCCGCCAGGGAAAAAATGTGCCTCTTCTGCCTATTTTCTTTTTTTCTTCAAGTTCACTTACAGACATCGGCCTGGCCGTCCAGGCGACGCTCACTGGTGAAGACGATCCACTCGCCATCAGGGGACCAGCTAGGGTGGTAGTCGAACGGGTTGGTCTGGTTGCTCATGAGCTGGACGGCGTTGCTGCCATCAGCGTTGGCGATGAAGAGGGCCGAGCCTGAGGGGGCAATGCGGTTCATGTAGAAGATGCCATTCTTGCCAGCGATGGGCTCACGCGGCTTGACGAGGTGAGATCTGGAGCCATGAGGATGGGAGGGCACATTTCGTGTCTCGGCCAGCTTGGCATAGGGGCATGCCTCTCTGTCCTTGAGCTGCTTGTCAGCGTAAGGGCAGCTGGCAGCGACCTGCCCTATCACCAGGGCGAGCACGGCACCGACGGACAGACGCATCTCGAGAATGAAACGCAAGAGTTAGAAAAGGAGGGGGGAAAGGAGCGCTGGAGGCGTGTATCCTCGATGACAGAGACGCGCCTTGAAAAACGGTCGTCGACTTTCATGGCATGGGCGCCTGCTTTTTATACTCATAAAAAAAAAAAAAAAGACGAAGCAGGACAGGATCGTCGTCTTTAGCCAAGACTGTGCGCCCCAGTTCACCTTTCACCCTTCTTCATCATTGCCAGATCCTTGCACGTCGCATCAGAACATGTCGATCCCCCAGGGTTTCTATCCTGTCATCGTTCTCCGGGATAAATTCGAAGTCGCTTCGAGCATGCAACAGATGCAGGTTGTTGTCGTTTCCGCCAATAGCACAGTTTCCCACCCTTTTTTTTTTGTCCCTTCTTCCCTCTTCGGGTTTTCTTTTGTGACTGCTCAACTCACTGGCATGTTACGACTGCTGCCGCCGTGAAGGATTATTAAGTTCCCCAAGGGGTATATGAGCCATGACCAGAGTATGCAGTGGATGAACACACACACACACACACACACACAGACACTCGGTCTCTCTGGATGGATTGTGCCAAGGCTTTTTGTATGCAGGTTCCATGGGTAGGAAGTTGGAACCATGCCTCGGGGGTTATGCGTGCTCTATATTGATGCTTTCGGCCGACCTCTTCTAGGGGTATAGTCCGTTAGATGGTTCCTGGAGACGCTAAGTCTCACGGAGATGGCGTTGTTCCTCTCCTTCTTTTTTTCTTTTGAAACCCTCGCCAGCCCGTACCATACATAGTATGTATATAATACTGTACGTACCTTTGGTATGTCCTGTCTCCCTCTCTGCCGGGCCACCCCTGGCTGGCGGTCGCCCTTGAATGTTAAAACGAAACAAATCTCATGCTTCGTCCTCTCGTCGTTCGTCCGAAGTCGATCCGGGGGATCATCACCCATCGAGAAGGGGGGGCAGGGGTTGGTTGATCTGACCAGGGCCGTGCCGACCTGGCAGGAGGAGTCGTCGTCGTTGTCGTCTAGGCTTGCCAACCCTCAAGGTCTGTCCCATTGGCTCTCTCTCTCTCTGTGCCAAGCCGGCTGGTTCCTAGCTGATTGACCTGTCACAACCTTCCACAGCCTCCATGACGACTTCTCGACATCTCCGAGCCCAGCAGCGGACCTCCGACTTAACGTGATAAGTCTCTGGGTCGAAGGGGGTCACATCCATTACGAGGCGTGAGACGTCGTCCGCATCCCTTCTCGTCTTCACCTTCCTGGTCCTGTCGGCCCATGATCGACACCGAACAACAACCAAGACCGGGGGGCAAATGGAGCGCTCCTACTCTGGGCACGCCCTGGCACCCCTTTTGGCCTGGCCCTCTTGTACATGGCGGGATCGTAGTTGAGTATGTTTCGTTCGAGCGAGACGGTGGAACCCCTCAGCGAAAAGGGACCGACGGCTGGACGGGTGGCATGCCAAGCTTTACTAAACAAACCGGCAGTCGAGTGGAAACCGAAACCAAAAGAAAAACCCACTCTGATCTCCTTACCATAGTTGCTCTGGTGTTCTTGTGTGTTCTGGTTGTTATGATTAGTATCTCTACCGTTAGAGGCGATGTAGTCACCTTTCCGGAAGGTGAGAAAACGGTCCAGGCCCCACAATATGCACCAATTGTGGGGTTTGTGGGGTTGTACCAAACCTCACAACTCTCTGGTGCCTCCCAGACTAGGTCGCTTTGTAACCATATAGCGTGCATAGTAAGTATTAAGATGAGTAAGTCTAAGCTTAAAAAGCCAGCCGCGGAGACAATACCTCATGTGAGGTACGCAAGTCCTCGGCGTAGCTCTGTTTCAGTGCTGCCAGCGAAGAAGGAGGGGAGGGGGAGGGGTGCGCTCGGCTCTTGAATGCATGGTACTCGCGGCATGTAATTACAGAGCGAGGCGGTCAGGGGACTGTCGACCGGGGGGAGGGGGGGGGAGGCATAAACCGCGCGCGGTGTCTTCTTCCCCATACCTGTTTAGTCGAGTCATCCGAATCTCCACGGATGGAGAAGGGCAAGGTCCGCTTTCAGGCTGGCCAGCAGGAGGTGCTGTAAATGTCAGCAATGTGATAGGTCATCGTAGGTATTTCAGAGAAGGCGACTCGCGGCCCAGGGTCCGCGGAGGCCTGATGGTGGGTGGGTGGGTGGATGCTGTACCGAGTGGGATATTGTGTAATGGTGAAAGAAAGGGAAAAAAAAACTTTGCCGATCCTGATGCGAGTGACGCGTAGCCCCGAGGTCCGCAGTCGCCGAGCAATTCGTCAGATATCCTAAATGTAAATATTTGGATTGGGCGGAATGATCGGGACAGGACTCAGCAACACCTTGTGTGATTGACTCGCTTACTGCTAGGACGATCCTGACGCCTGCTTGACGCAATCTGTGTCTTCTTGAGGGATCAAGGATTCCAAAGCAGGTTGCAAAGATGGTCAGGCTCACCGTCACTAACCTCCTTCATCACGTCAAGGAGAAGGGTAGGATCCTGCTCGGTGGCTCGAGCCACATGCAGGTCGCTTCCATGCCATTATGCTTTTAACATTGGATCGCTTCGCACGTGTGTGGTAACAGTTCGAACTATATCGAGAATAAATCATCAATAGCATCTGTAACGTGCCATCGATGGGAGCACCTAGGTAGGTAGCAACAGAACCCTCAGTCGTTGAGTCGGTGGTATCCTTGAGCAAGCTACTTCTGGATTGTCAGCCTTCTGATGTCTTTCATAGCTTCGGCAATAACGTATCAACGAGCTTCAGACCTCTTCGAGAGTGTGTCTCGTGTCGTGATGAGACTGCCCGCCAAGGCTCGATGGTCTTGCGGTCCCTGCCCTATCCTCCTCCTCCTCCTCCTCCTCCTCGTCGTCGTCGTCGCGGGAATGCCTCAAGAGGCCAGAGCCTAGATCGTTCACCCGTGACTGGCGGGGTTTGATACTCCTGTGATAGGCATCGATCGGCTCATGCAGGTGGTGAGACAATGAGATTCACTCGGTCGGGCTGTGGTGTCTGTCGAGTCTTGCCTTTCCCTCTCGTTGGATCCCAATGTCACCCCTCTCGTGCAAGTTCCCAACGCAGGAGACCAACCTTGGGAAAGACGACGAGCAGTAATATGCCCTTGGCCGCCTTCCAAAGCCAGCGATTCGGTAACGGACTAGATACGATACTTCGAGCACGTATCGAATGGTGACGAGATGATGAGAAGAATGGTGAAGTTTCCGAGGTAGGAGATCGATTGTCGGGCAGGTGCACGTCCCCTTGAGGCGTGACTTCCTCAACCAGGGGCTGGCAATTCTCGTCATGCACATGGCTCGGGCGTGACTGCCACCAAAGACTGTCATAATATGATTTTTAAGCGAGACACGGGCTAACGCCGACGGACAGACAATGTCATCACCATGTGGCCATACAATGCAGTTGGCAGAACGATTTCAGAAATTGACCAGGCCCTGGTGTGATTTCAAAAAGGGAGGGAGAGGGGGGGCGCGCAAGAAGTGTTCAAATACTCCTGAACACAACGTCGCAGGCAACTTCTCCTTTTTTCCACGTGAAAAATCAATAGTTGCAACTCACATTTCTATATCTGTGCAAGAGGGCCCCCTCCAAAAACCCATCGTTGAGTGGACAGTTCACGTACGCACCCGGAAAGGCCGGCATGCGTAACGCGGGTGTTCGGCAACGGTAGGCCTTGCATTTCCGCTGGGTCTCATCGCTCAGGCCTCGCAATAAGCTTTTACACACACACACACACACACATACTCCGACATGTGGTCATGACCTCATACGATGGGAGAGAAGAGGTGGGGGACAATGTTATGCGATACCCCAACATAGCAAGGCAGCAGTGGCGCCTAGCGTTGAACTTGTTCTTTTACGCCTGCATACAGCAATACTGTAAGTATTGGAGGGGATCAGCACCCAGATTGTATCAGTTTCAGGGGCAGGTTGATTGTGCAGTCGATCCAGGATCTTCAGCGTTTGCTTGAACCGCCAAACTTACCACATGCCATCTAGATATGGGGGCATCAGAGTTTCATCTCATGTTCAAGAGGCGAGACAGTCATTGGGAGAGCAGAGTACTAGGAGTTTAGGGAAATCCATATGTTGGCTGCGACAAGAGGTTTCCTAATTACTTGGGTTAGTATAAGCTGACCGGAGCATGGGACAAATATATATCTGGAAAAGGAACTGGCCAAGAGGAGAAGCAGAACCTGCTCATTCGTGCGAAGAGGTCGAAGGTCAAAGCGTCTCGGCTCGTGTCACACACAATGCAATACGAAGGAGAAGGGTACATATGTAACCATGCCCGGTTACATTGTACCAAAAATCCACGAGCACAAGCCAGTAGTTTTCGAACCAGATAAACATTGCACGACCTACTCGGGTCCAAGCTTGAGGACGCAAGAAAAAGGACCACAACATGTGATAAGCATGGGACACCTAGCCTCAGCTATTCAACAATGTTTCACAATATCGAGCAGGTATACAGGCACGCAAGAGTTGAATCTGATGAAACGCCTTGAATTATGAGAAAGTCCGCCAACTCACGTCCGTTACTCCCGTACAAGACCCGTACAAGACAAAAGAACGCTGGAAGAGGAACGTAACTGCTATTCGTCCATCGTCAAACATCAACAATCTCTTGCAAGGAAAAAGGAAAAGAAAGAGAGAGAGAGAGAGAAAGAAGAAGAAAAAGAGAGGGGAAAGGACCAGTAAGACAACGCAGTGCGCTCTTGCATGCCGTGTGGGTTTGCCGCAAAGAAAAACAACATTGTTCGTATCTCTCCGTACCAATGCCTCCTCTCCCTTGGTATCCTCAGCCTGTGATGTGAACCCGCTCGCCTCTCTGCATGCCCTTGATCTCCCCCACACTATCACGTAACTACTACCTGGGCCCTCCCATATCACCCTCAACTTGCCATGTAGAACCGAGCCTCCCATGTAGGACCCAAAGAAGCCCAGTCCTTCAGGTTTGTTCTCCGTGGTCGTGGCTCTCACGATCTGCTGTGCTGGTGTTCAAGCCTACCAGCAGTGCCGGTCGAGCATAGACGACCCCCATTGTTATTTCAGGTTTGTCCGAGGCCGCTTAGGTGGAGATCAGGGGCTCCTCCTGCTTGACCTCTGGCTCAGGGGCCGCGGGCTCCTCGGCCGCCTTGAAGGCCTCCTTAGGGGCCGCAGGGAAGTCGGACTCCTTGACAGCCTGGGCCTGGGGCTCGGTAGAGGCATGGCGGCCACGCAGCATCTGCTGGGCCTTGGAGGTGTACTCTCCCATGAACTGCTTGGTGACCTCGGTGGCGTGGGCCGTGTGCGTACCGGCGACCTGCTTCAACTGCTCGGTTTGCGCATTGACGATATCCTGTGCGTTCTTAAGGTGGTGGTCGATGAGCTCCTGGTTGGTCGTGTAGATCAGAGGCACGGTGAAGAGGAGGGTGGTGGTGAGGAGAGCGAGGCCCCAGTACGGAACAATCTTGACGAGCCAGTACGAGAGGAAGGCACTGATGCAGACCTGGGAAGGAGGAGCTTTTTATCAGCAGGGCTCGCCGTGGGTTTTGGGGGAGGGGGGAGGAGAGAAGGGGGGGGGGGCAGGATGTCAGTCATCTGCTGCTGCTTACCGTGGTGGAAGCGCCAATGTTCTCAGCAAAGAGGATGCGCTGGGACTCGATCACGATGAAGTTGACCAGCTCGTGGACGTCGCCGATGAGAGCATCGAGGGCCTCACGAGGGACGGTGTAGTACTTGCGAGGGCGAAGCTGGCTGGCAAGACCGGTGTTCATGACCAGCTTGCCGGCAACCTCGGCAGCGATGGTGATGCCAAGAACCATCCAAGTGAGCCTGAAGCCCCATCGGAGCACATCCAGGTACCTAACCGCGAAGATGAGCGAGACGGTGGAGAGGTAGGCGATCGCGGAGGCACCTGTGGCAGCACAGCTGGTTAGTCGTCTCTTTTGCTCCCGGGGCTCTTATCTCGGGACGGGCCCCGCCGCCCGCTCTTCCATATGTGTGCGGACGGCCCAGGGCACGGGCATGTACGTACGAGGGTTTTTCCACGACAGAAGCTCGGAGAAGAAGGAGTGGTAGTGCGTCAGGGGTTGGCCGGTGGCAGTCGGGTTGGCGGGAGTCTGACGAGAGGCCGCGAGGTTGGAGAACTCGGTGCTGGTCTTGAGGTGCTGGTCCTGGACGGACTGGGCGACGGGGCCTGGCGGAGAGGCGGATACGTCAGCTTGCTATGTCAAACAAAATAGGATGGGAGGAATTTACATACCACTGGTGACAGCGTCATAGGCGCTCTGGGCATCTGGAGATGTGTTGTTAGCTTATCGGGGTGGCATGGCGATGGGGATGGAGATGGGGGACCGCGGGGACTGGAGCCCTGAAACACTGCCAGGCTGTTAGCTTGCATTCGCTCCGTCACAAAACACCAGAGACTTGAGCTTGGGATGGGTGCAGTCCTGGGGCCAGGGGGTAGAGGACTGGGTTGGGAGAAGGACTGGAGATTGTCAAGAGGCAGACAGCTGTGACTTACCTTACTAGCCTTGAGGGAGTCCATGGTGGAAGCACCGTTGGCGGTGTCGGCCATTAGGCAAGAGATGAGGTGATGTCGAAGGTGGAAAAGAACTGGAGCACGTGCTCTTTCGGTGTTTTGAGTAAATGCGAGAGAGAGCGGTGGAAGACAAAGGTGAGCTAGGCGTAGATGCAGTTATGAGGCTCTCTCTGATGGGTTAGGTTGTGATAGGTAGGTTTGTGCAGGTGTAGGTATGGGCAGCTGGGGGGGGGGGGAGGAGAGAAGAGGTGCAAAGAAAGAGGTGACGACAGAAATGGTGGTGTCGACGTATTTTTGCAGGCAGGTATGAAGTGTGTTCCCTGTCCAGAAACAAGCCAAGGCCTAGGCTCTAGCTCGGATTTCAAGTTCTTGCTTTTTTTGGTGCCCGTCACTGCCCGTCTCTCTCTCCCTGCCCAAACCCAAGGAGCCAAGGCCCAGTGAAGTGGTAAGTGACGCTGGTTGCCGTAGCGCATGTGTGGCGCGCCAGTACTAACTGAACTAACTAAACTGCCTATGGTGTCAGGCAGTGGGGTCAGTGTTCCAAGCTCTCACTGCCTGTGGCTAGTACTTTCGTCACCTGTGGCACCAGTAATACAATACAATGCTACAATTACAATACCATCATCGCCTTTTTGCTTTCCGACCACTCGAGCTCTCTCCAACCTGCTCTCATGGATTTTTGTAGAAAAAAAAAAGAAAAAAGAGAGAAAAAAAGATGCCACCAGACTGTGCTTCATATGATAAATGTCCATCTATCATGCTGTTCAATTTTTCCCACTCCTACATCTTGAGGAAAGGCCACCCACCGGTTGTTGTTGCTGTAGCAGCCTGTAGCGTCATAGCACAGGGATATCAAGATATGCGCTATCAGAAACATACAGCAACAAGCCCCATCTTTTTTCTTCTTCTTTCTTTCTTTCTGTCTTCTTTCTCTCTTCCTACTACTCATGATGCATCATACCATCAAGCATTCATTGATGACAGCACGCTTTGTATCATTACATACTTTTCTTTCCCTGTTTCGAAAACCCCGAGGGCGGACAGGGGGGGACGGAATGTAAGAAGAGGCCGGTCAGTGTTGGTGGCGCATGCGTTGCGTGACAGGCCACCCACTCACCCACCCACCCACACCCGAACCTTGTCGTCATCTGGTCTCCCTCCCTTCCAGTTCCAGCCATTCATCTCATCCATCCTTCTGAAAGCTTGCTGCTGCTGCTGCTGCTGTGGATGACATGTGATCGATCTGGCCCAAAAGTCGTTAGCGCTCTTCATAGTACTCTCACCGTCTTTGTGTGTGTGTGTGTGTGTAACGGTGAACAAAACAAAACACCAGCAACATGAGGATTCCCTACACGTAGTATTTGGCTAGATTTCATGTGCTTTACTAGATGGTTCCCATCACATCTTACGGTAGGTTGTCCTCTTCTGGGCGTTAGAGAGAATCTCAAGATATTAGAGCTGTCTTCAGTTCGCCATGGGAATGAGCCACCCACCCGCCCACCCACCCATCTCCATTTCTCTCACTTTTCCAGCCAAATAACTTTGGAAAAAAAAAGAAAAAAAACATATCGCAGGCCACGAACAGCAGACGTCTATACAGCATACACTAGTCCAAAGATGGCACACTGAAAGCAACGAATCCTACCCTTCAGATGACTCAAAGGAACAAGAATAACCATCTGCTTCTTTCCACATTTGCGACTGGAGAGGAAATGTTCTTCCAAAAACTCCCCCCAGAGTCCATCCGTCCCCAACTAAGCCGGCAAAACCCCTTCTTGCCCAACACACCTCTCCAATAAACCTTCATAAAACATGAGGAATAAGAAAAAAGAAGAGGAAAAGGGAGAGAGAAACAACAAGAAACCAGCAGGCTGGCCACGCGTGAGGACACACAATCACATGCACGCACCGATCTACAAAAGCCCGGGGGGAAAAGAAAGAAAAAAAGCAGAACCCCACCAACCAAGCCAATACATATATACTCTTCCCACTTAACACACACACACGCACGGTACCAGGTATTACGATCGCCGCCCCCCCCCCCCCCAAACTGCTCCAGCGCGCGGTATTTGGCCCGCCGTCCTCACTGCAAGCAACCCTGGCAAAAACCCACCAGAGAACCCTTATCTCTCAAATAGACGATATTTCAAACCGGCTGATCCTATGTCTATCCCCATTAAGCTGTACAGCTAAACTATGTATGCAGGTTGGGGCAAGACTGAACATGGCATGCGCCCTCAGTGTTACAGGGTCTCGTGTCCCCCCGGGCCTCCTACCGCGAGCGCGGGGGCAAACAAACCCCTTGTCCCTGGCGTTCTTTGTATTTTCGTTGAAAAATATATTCTCAAGTTTATGGTGATGGTGGCGGCGGCGGTATGAAAGATATCTTCTCATTTCTCAATCTTCTACACAATTGAACCAAACAATTGAGTATGGTGTCAGGGTGATGTTATGTAGTGTGATCGAAAGAAACAGAAGGGGAAAGAAAAAAGAAAGAAAGAAAAAAAACTCTGCTCATTGCATCGCGATGATAATGAGCAACATGAAGATATGCCTTTCCCAAACCCTGAAAATGCCCCAATTTGTAATCTAATGCCTTGGATAAAGTGCGTTGCTTATCGAACTGAAGCCAAACCAACCCATACTGAATGCTCTCTCATCATCCCCCTGTCTCTCCCAGGAAAAAAAAAAAAAATGTTAAAAAACCTTGGTTTGATGAACGTCAATGCTAGCAGCCAAGATGACCACTGGCTGTACCTTGTTGCACAGCAGGTGGTGCTTGGTGAATAAAGTCAACGGGTGGTGGTAAAAGTCGAGTCGCAGTGATGAAGGTGGTGGTTGCTTGCGTGTTTGTACCCAGTCCCTTACTAGATGAAGAAGGTACCGTAGGTATCCAAGTGGTTGACGAGGATTCCCAAATCGCAATCGTATGTAAGAGACCGAAACCATATGGGCCGGTGGGAGAGATGCTCGTGTCGGAATCTATCTCCTCCAACCCCAGAAGCCCCCTCCGCCGCCACTTGGTGCTGTAGCGGGTGTGGGCGCAGGCGCGGGCGTGGGTGTAGCCGGCGCGGTGGCCTTAGCAGCCGCGGCAGCCGTCTCAGCGGCAGGTGACGTGAAGCTTCTGAACATGCCCATAACACCTTGTTGTTGTTGTTGCTGCTGCTGCTGAGCGTCACCTGGTGGGTGCAAGTGCTCGCCAGCAACCCCGAGCGTCTTGCGCAGTTGCTCGAGCTTCTGCTTCGCCTCCTCCGCCTCCTGCTTCGCAATGGCCTCCGCGGTCTTGGCCTGGACAAGCTCGAGGAGCAGCGCCTCGTGTTCATTCGCCGGAGGCGTGGACTGTGCTGTCAGGCTCTGGGTTGCTGGAGGCGACGTGTCAGTCGGGCTCGGGCCCGGGCCAAGCAGGGACGAGGTCCGCTTGTTGACTGAAATCTGCGATGGTGTCGACTGGCTCCTGCCAAGTTTAAGCTCCCGCAGACCCGGCGCGGTGGACTTTGTGCTGGGGTTTCTGGACAGCCAGCCCGCCCCGGTGCCATCATTACCTGCAGAGTCGGAGGCCCGTACGCGCATGCTGTGGATCTGCTTCTCGAGACGCTGCTTGTCCGTATGGAGGTTTCGAACGTGTGCGTGGCTCTCGCGCAGCTGGTCCTTCATGTTGGCGATCTCCTGCTCGAGATCGACCGCACGGCGGTTGGCATCCTGCGATTTGGACATCTCGATCTGTAGCCGCTCCTTTGTGCGGACGAGCTCGTCGCGCATCTGGGGCTTGGTCTGTGTGATGGATGACCTCCTCTTGTTGTCGTCGTCCCCGAACCGGCCCTCCATGGTGTCCAGCAGATCCGAGAAGGACCCATCGTGCGTGTTAACGCCATCAGGCTTGATTGTCGCGTCGCTGTCGCCGCTGTGCGATGTGATGACGGTCTCGCTACTCGCTTGTCTCCTAATGCCACTGAGAAGCGACCTCACAGCCTTCCGGTCTTCATCGCGCTCTTCCCGCTCCCGCTGCAGCTGGTCGGCCAGGAGCGCATGTTGTCGCTGTAAATCGCTCAGGGCGGTGAGGAGGTCTTCGATCTGGGTGTGCAGGTTTCTGCTGTCGGAGTTGTGGGCCTGGAAGACCAGCTTGGAGTCGCGCCCGAGGGTCGAGGCATCGTCGGCCGTGGAATCCCTCGAGATGGAGGTGGCGTCGGTGGAGACGGTGCTCAGCACGCTGGCTGCGGACGACACCGATGAGGAGCTGGCTTCCATGGAATTGAGGGTGGATGCCAGGCTCTGTTTAGAAGCGCTCCTTTTCAGCATGCTTAATGGTCGGGAGGCGGCACTGGGGGTGAGGCTCGAGGTAGAATTGCTGCTGCTGCCGTTGTTGTTGTTGTTGTTGGTGCAGGAGGAGGAGGAGGATGCTTTGAGGGACGTGGTGGAGTTGGCCCAGAGGCGCCCAAGGAAGCGGGATGCAGCGTTAGTAACCTCCGAGGATCTTTCCGCATTGGCGCTTAGGTGGTTGGGGGTATGGGCCAGTTGGCTCTCCCTGTACCCCTGCTCAAGCGCCGCGAGTCGTTCTCTGCTGACCACAGGCGACAGGCTGACAAAATCGGATACAAACTCGTCTGCGTTGTACTGTTTTAATTTTTTGGTTGGTTAGCATTGCACGCACTGTTTTTTTTATTTTTAGGACAGTCAGGAGAGGAAGAGGGGAGAAGAAGGGGGGGGGGTTGGTAGGTACATGATAGGCGTCCCACAGGCTACGGCTCAGGAGCAGCTGCAAGACATCCCCCATCTCGGTCAGGGCAAGGATCCTGGGTTGATTACGCCTCATAAGCGAGAGAGCCACCCGCATAATGGTCTCGGATGCACCCTCGGCGAAGATCACATCGTAGATACCTGGTTCTTGTCAATTGTGCACGCCCTGATAGGCAAGGGACCCAGAAAAACTTACGAAACAGCATGGGCAGGGGACAAGTGACTGCGAAGAATGAAAGGAACCACTGTGAAACGTAGGCCGGGTCGACCTGGAGATCGTCCAAGTGGTCTGATAAAGCAGGCAGGTTGTCTCGAAGCAGTTCTCGGAATTCTTTTCAGTAGTTTCAGTCAGTATATGCAGTCCCTGGATGAGCTCTCTTTTCTCAAGTGGTTGGTTGGTTGGTTGGTTGGTGCAACAGAACGTGTCACGTTTTGTCGAGTTATATAGCGAGGGAGAGGGTAATATTATTGCAACTCACGGTAGATCTTAACGTGCAATCCGTACAGGTCTGGCAAGAAGGAAGACCTGAGGTCATACTGCTCCATGAGTCTTAACTCGCAGTTAGCAACGCACAATTCAATGTGTGAGCGAGTGGGTGGTTGGGTGGGTGAGCGGGGTGAATGAATGACTTACTTGACCAAGACGCAAAAGGCCTGCTTGTCGCTCATGTGCATCAAAAGAGGACCAACCAGCAACGCAAGGCCCTGGCAGTACCCAATCTTCTGGTCGTACAGGCTGTAGCACTTGAGGACGCGCCCCAGCATCCGCTGTCCGTCGCCCTCAGGATCACGGAACATCTCGACGCCGGGAAAGCTGCGCCCGAGGTCTTTGCCGATCAGGCCCTCATACGGGCTGGATTCGCCCGTGTACCTCTCAAAGGCATCCTCAAGCGTCGCGTCCCGCGCCAGGGACATGCTCTGCCAGACGACGCCACGCAGCGGGGGCGGTATGCCCTTCCGGATCTTGTTGGCCAGCAGTGTCGGCAACCGCGCAGCGGTCTGCTGGTAGTCCTTCACGACAGCCGCGTAGAACTCCAGGTCCGTCATTGGTGGCGGTGGGAGCATCGAGTACCGCAAGGGCGCCGGCTGCGGCCCCTGGACCATCTCTCGTAGTTGCGCCATCGAAGGAGGGCGTGGCCTTCGTGCAGACTGCTGGAGCCTCGTAGCGGCCTGTACCTTGACGCTCTTCGGGTTCGTAGCCAGTCTGTCGTTCTCCTGTTCCAGTCGAGCCAGCAGCATAGCAGTAGTCTGTGTAACCCAAAAAAAAAAAACACAAAAAAAAAACAAGGTCAACTGTCAGTAGAGGTTTCAAGACACACACACCTACACACAAGGGCTGAGGCACGTGGGAAATTTATATAATAAAAAAATCCGACCTACATCTTCCTCGTTGTCCTTGGACTCGGCGTCCTCGGTCTTCTGTAAGTTCTCCCAGTCCACCTCCTCGTCGTCACTTTCGTCTGCCTCGGCGCCGCTGATCGTCTTGGTATCGTCGTCGACGCCCTCGAGCTCGTCCTGTAGGTTCAGCTTCAGGCTGCTGCCCGGGACGGTCGTCGTGACGGGGCTCAGGGCCTCATTCGGATCGAACGGCGAGCTCAGCGGGCTGCGGGTGGTTGTCGCGGACGCGGGGCTCAGCGTGTTCCTGAACAAACCCCTCCTGTCCTGTATCGTGTTCCCGCCCGGCGGGAGATCGGTGTTGAGCGTCAGCTGCCTAGGTGGTTCGGACAGGCGGACGGTAACAAGGGAGTCGTGCTCGACGATTCGCTTTACGGTGGCGTCGTGAGGGTTCGAGCTGCTCCGCTGGCGAGTATGTTCGGAGAGGGTAGGAGAGGGGACAGAGTTCGAGCTCGAGAGTGAGGACGCATGTTTATGCTGCCCCAGGCCGGGCCCGGCACCACCAGCAGCAGCAGCAGTAGGGCTGCTGGTCTCGTGGTCGGCTTCCATCGAGAAAGGAAGGGCAGGCCACCGCCCTGAGCCCTGTCCCTGTGGGTTGGTAGTGTCACTTGAGGGACAGCTGGTACACGGCTGAAGGGATTGGCCGGAGGGTCTGAGGAGGGCTGAGACTGGAATGACGGGATGGGACCTGTGAGTCGAGCCCGTCTCCAACGCCCAGCTGCAGCAAGGGAAGGGGGAAAAAAGAAAAAGAAAGACAAAAAAAAAAGGTCTAGGCAGGCAGGGTCCGAGGCGAAGACCGGGTCCCGTGCAAGGCAAAGACAGGAAGAGAGTCAGTCCTGTCCCTTTTGGGTATGTTCGTAATCTGGGGGTGGGTGGGAAAGAGAGTCCAGTGTGGGCTTTGGTCGAGGTTGTCGTCAGTGCATCTGGTCGAGTGTCGGTCGGTCGGTCTCGTCTGCTGCCTTGCCTTGCCACACACAACACACAAGAGACTGAGCAGGGGGGTCGGAGGGAGGGGATTGGTGAGAAGCCCAGGGCCAGAACGGTTTTATTTACTCTGACCAAAGAAATCGGGCCTCTCCTGGCGGTCGCTTCGAATGCCGGGGCCGCAAGGTCGGTGTGGACTGGGGGGGGGGGGGGGAGGAAGTGGGTATCGTTGCGCGCCGTGGCTGCTTGCCCCCTCCCCTCTCACTTTCTTTCGTCTTCTCTTTTTTTCCTTTTTCTCTCTTTGTTTCTCCTCTTGTTTCTTCTTATGCCTTGGTCTCCTCCCACTGCCCTACCCTCTCTGCAGGGGTTATACGCCAAGCTAGTCGAGGGCTGTGCGGCTCTCGTCAAAATGACCCGAAGGAGACGAGTCGTATAGAAACTCAACTGCTTCTAAAGGAGAAGGTCGATCGAATATCCGTTGTGTAGTCACGAGGTCAAATCGGAAGAAGGATTGATCGGGTACAACCCCAGGGGAGCCGAGGGGATTGAGAGAGTATCAGTTGTCCTTGTCGTCCTGTGTCTCATACAGTGGACAATGGAGATAAAAAGGAAAGGAAAAAACAGGTGATGAAACAAGACGGAGGTAATGTGACTGGGGGCATGTCGGTCGACCCGCCCGTTCAATACAACAAACGCGCCAAGTTAGAAGAAAAAGAAGAGAGAGAGTGTGTGTGTGAGAGAGAGTGAGAGAGAGAGGCTGTCGCGAAAACAAAAATCACCGGCCTAAAGAGCTAGCCGGCCACACACAAGTCCTGGTAGTAAGAGGTAATTGGGCCTTTGTCTGGCCTGGGTATGATCAAGGGTGTCGAATTATGGATGCATGGCAGCCAGCCGTGGAGATGGGAATGGAGATGGACATGCGAAGTGGGTACCACCGATCGATCCAGGTCGGCCAGCTTACGATGATTGAGAACGAACGAAAGAAAGAAAGAAAGAAAGAACCGAACCGAAGGGACGAATGAGTGGACTCGACCCCCCCCCCCCCCCGCCCGCAGCTGGGATGAGGAAGGTCTTCTCTCCAGACAAGAGAAGGCAGGCACTCCAAGGACCCAAACAACAAGACGCGGTGAGAGGGAGGGAAGAAAAAGAAGACACGCCAAAAAAAAAAAAAAAAAAGGGAGACAATACGCAGACCAAACGGGCGAGGTAAGATGATAGTCGCGTCAGCGGTTCATGCATGTCCCCCTTGCCTCGCGCATATCATTGGCCAATGGCCCTGGGCGCGACAGAGCTCGACCAGGAGGCCCACACCTCCTTTTTTCCCCATACCCATAACCAAGACCGTACTTGGTTACTACCATGACTGTTCCGGTTATGTACAATAGTACACACACCATGTTGGCCCTGAAACCCTGGAATACTTGACCATAATATGTATGTACTATTGCTGTTGCTGCTGTTGCAAACACTAGAGACAAACCGACCTTGTAGGGTTCCAATTATGAGCAACTGTCGACGGAGGAGAAGAAGACACGCCACCCACGGACACTTATCAACTCTTTCCACTGCTTGTTGTTGATGATGTTGTCGTCGTCGTTAAAGTTTAAGCGGAGGCTCGCACTAAAATGTTCGAAACAGAATAGCCTCTATGCTGGAGACCCCCCCCCTCCTCCGTAGCCCTGACTTGTGCTGCTGCTGTTGCTTTGCTGCTAGCTGCTAGCTGATCTCCAAAACCTCCCGGCCAGGCCCGTCCCATTGGTTCTCAGCCAACCCCTTCTTCCAAAAAAGATGTCAACGGGTGGCACGGAGGGGGGTTTACTTGCGGCCGGTGCTTCTTTAGCCTGCCTCACCATGGCACGGGTACCCCACCCCGCCCGTTCCTGGCCTGTTTTATTGCACAGCAACCGTACTACAGGCCATGTATCTATGGCATGGTATTGTATGGTATTGTATAGTATGTACATGGTTAAAAGTTTATGGTTGGTGATAGTATGGTGCAAGGAACAACAGTCCTATCTCTCTCCCCATGATCTCAACCACACCAGACGAAAGTCCCAGCCACGAATATGTTTGAAGAAACCAAAAGAAAAGAAAAGAAAAGAAAAAAAGAAAGAAAAGAAAGAGAGAGAGGAAAGAAGAGAAAAAAAGAAAGAAAAAAAAGCCCCGCCCAAAGGCTTAGGTCAGGACCTGCCCTATGCTCCCGTCCCTCCTCACTTCGATCATCTCCGGGCTCGAACAAGTCCCCCCTTCATCTCTCGTCATCGCCACCCACCACCACCAGCCATGGCCGATCTTATCAATTGTACACACGTCCAAGCCACCCAACACACACACACACATTCTCTCTCTCTCTCTTTCTCTCTTTTCCCGGTCCTCTTCCTCTCTAGATCACCAACCACTTGTCACCCAGTAGCAGTGCATAGAATCTTCCTTTCTTCCCCCCCCCCCCTCTTCCAACTCTCCCCCGTAGAAAAAGGGGGGGGGGAGTGGTTGTTTTCCCCCTGTCAGCATGGCCGGTTAGTCATTCTCTCCAGTGACGGCCCCCCCGCTGCGCTGAGCGATCGCAGTTGACCAAAGATTCACCCAGTACTCATTCATTACTTGTGGCAGTGATTTTGTCGCGGCCTGGTCGCTGTCCCTTCATGGCCACTTAAAAGTTTCACATTGTTTTTTTCTTTCTTTTCTTTTCTTTTCTTCTCCTTCTTTTTCTTACTCACGAATAGGCGATTGCCTGCCTGTACAGTACAGTCATTCAGTACAGTCATTCAGTACCATTAGTACCGGTCAGAATGTGTAAGATGACGTTGATGAATTCATTGGGTACTACATATGTATGCCATGGCGGGAGAGAGAGTAGTCAATTGATAGGCTGTCATTTTTTATTTTTTTTCCCCTCCCCCAGAAAGAAAAATTCAAAACAAGGCCTGTGGCCTCGTTCTAGCCCTCAGCCCTACGAGTCTTTTGGACACGTTTCGAGATTCAGCAGAAGCTGGACTTGGCATTCAAGACTGAAGTTCAAGAGAAGAAAAAAAAGAAGAATCAAAGAGTGTCACGGCGAATTTTTATTGGGATTGGGTTCCGGTTCATGTACTATTTTGTGGTGTTCAGAGTGCATCTACTTCTCGTCATGCTCCTCCAACGTCTAATACTATACATATATAAAGAATTCACAAAAATCGTAACACGCCAGTACCATTCTCTGTCCCCGGCACGTATTCAACAAGCCTAGACGGCAAGTTGTGCAAGTGCAGTCCATCGGCCTGTGCTCCAAGATGAGAGAGAGACCCAGCTCGTATCCAACGCCCCCCGCTTATGGGGACCTTCTGACCTCTGCTCAGCCGACAACATGTGTGCAAGGCGTCCTGTCTCACAGATCAATGTTCTGACGACAGGACGTCACAATACTTCACATATTTGGGTATCAACTTTTTTTCCCTTCTTGCTTGCTTGCTCGTTCGAAATCATCATGCGGACATGGACGGCTGTGTTGAGGGCAACCCTGGTATTGTGGCCATCTGCGGCGTCGTCTGATGAGCCGATGGTGCGGGCGACGGGGCCGAGTTCATCTGCATCTGACCCTGTGCTGCTGCCATGCTCGCCAGGCGCTGTGCATTCTGCGCCGCGATTGCTGGGTTCGGCACCCCTGGCCTTGGCTGCGGTCGGTAGACTGGTTCCTTATTCGGGTCGATACCGGGGAATAGCGTGTGTAGCTTCTTGTACAGCTCTCTGATGTATGCGTCCCGCTCTGCGCGGTCTGCGATGGGGTCGGCCTTCTCTGCATCTGTAGCCGACGGCATGGGGCGCAGCCTGAGCTTCGTGTTGAGAGGCGGTGCTGAGAGGATCATCGGTGCAGGCTGGCGTGGGACGCCTGGCTTGTTTGTCGTCAAGTTCGCCAGATAGGCGAGATTGGCCTGCAGCCTTCGGAACACTCTGCATTTCGCCTGTCAGTTTACCGAGGGATGACGCGCGAGAATAACGACACACGACACGGCATGTTACGTACTGGCTGTAGTCTTGATCAAGTGCTTCTTCTTCCTCCTTCCTTCCCCTCTGCTGGTCCGGCACGAGGCTGTTGTGAGCCGCACCAGCTGCCGATTCTCTGCGTATCTCCTCTATATTGTTCTTGAGGTGTACGACCTCAAAGAGGAGTTCCGTGTTGATATCCAACAACAGGCTCATCCTCTCCTGGTCACGAGCTAGCGCTCCTGGGCTGACCGGGGTCGAGCTGCCATTCACAGCTGCTGACTGCACGTTCGGGGGGAAGGTGGGTGTCTGAGGTGTCGTGATGCTGTTGGCAGACGGCGGTGCCGGCGTGGGTGTCTGGTTCTGCGGAGTACCCTGGGGATTCTGTGGAGTTCCGAAATGGCCCTGCTGCTGCGGCGGCGGCGGCTGCTGCTGCTGCTGACCTTGGTTCGGTGTCCCGTGGGAAATTGAGAACTGACGCTGCGGGGTTGGCGTGCCTATGCCGGCCTGGCTCTGATGCTGCTGCTGCTGCGCCTGGTGCATGCGCTGCATCATCATCTGCTGTTGCTGCTGCTGCTGAGGGCTCATTCCAGGTGCATTCATGGGATAGCCACCCATGTGGTTGGCCATCATATAGTTGGGATTAAACTGGCTCTGTGGGGCTGCTGTGGATGGTATGTTGGGCCCGTATGGTGAGGTTGTGAAGGGAGCTTGAAAGCCCACTGCAGAACCCGTCAGCAAAGGAGTTGGTTCCCCTCAAGTTAAAAAGCAGGTCTGGGCCTCGACGTGACAGGAGCAAAGACAGTAGTGAAAGAAGTAGCAAACATATCGTCAAGGCTGAGAAGAAAGAAACAGCCCTCGCCACCAAAATAGACTATGTTACCTCATCAGCCAGGGGGGGGGGGGGGACGGGCCAGCACATTGCTGACTTATAGGCATGGCATGAAGTTCAGAGGCATGACAAGAGACAAAAGGCTGGGGCACCCAGCCAGCCAGCCAGCCAGCCATGCAACGTGTTAGGTGTCATCGCTTGTGTGTTGTGCGACATGGGGGGAGGAGGAGAAGAAGAAGAAGAAGAAGAAGAAGAAGAAGGAGAAGAAGAAGCAGGAGCAGAAGAAGCAAACTCACTCTGGCCATTGGCGGGCATCTGCGGCATGGCGGTATTCTGCATCATTCCTGCAGGACCTGCAGGACCGGGCATCATGGCGCCGGGATTGGCAGTACCAGGAAAAGCACCTCCCGGGCCCATGGGGTACTGCTGGCTATACATCATCTGCTGCTGAGGCTGATTGGGACCAGGGCCAGGCTGCATCTGGGGGTTCTGACCCGGTGGGGCACCGTTGAACGGTTGTCCTGCAGCATTGCCGTAACCATAAGGAGCCGAGTACATGGCTCTGCTCTCTTAGAGGTGTGGGTGTGTGTGTGTGTGTGTGTGTGTCTATAGGTAGGAAGGAGGGGGGGGCAAAGGCCGGCAGCGAGCCGAAGGAGGCCGGGGGGGGGGATGATCGAGGGCGGCTTGGGAAGCGCCGTTCGATGAGGCGATCAACCCAATTAGGAAGCGTGGTTGAGCCTTTCAGGTACGGTACCTGTGGCCGTGCGGCTACAAAGTAGCAGTTCTCGTGAGGATCGTGTGGGGTTACCTTGGGATCCAGGCGTCCACTGCAGATTGGCGGTAGGGGGGTTCCACCCGTTGAATGATCAAACCTGCCCGAGAGAGGCTTGAACAAATACGGTGCCGGGCGCCGCGTGGGACAGGTGATGTGACGGGGCGTTGCGTGGATCCGAATCAAAGACGGGTGACGAAGTATACAGGATGTATGTAGTACAGCGAGAGGCAGGCGGCTGTCTGTCTGTTTGTTTGTGACCAACAACCAAAAAAGTCGCCTTCGCGAGCCGCGGATACAACCTGGTGACGAAAGTGTGCCTTGCCTCACAAAGCCTTTCGAGCTAAGATTGGCGGAGATAGTGGTAGCCGGCCAGGTCAGGCCAGGGCGAGAAGTGGCGTAAGTACCTCGCAGGTCGAACGTAAGGGAGCGTGTCCACACAGGATGACAAAGTGTGTATGCGCGCGCGCGTGAGTGAACGAGTGAGCGGGTGAGAGCGGGTGAGCGTGTGCGCGCGTACTCGTGTGCGTGAGCGTGATGTCGGTTGCCTGACGGCTTGAACAACACTCCCCCCAGGATGGGTGGACCAGGGGAGGGTATGTGGAGGCGAAATGCCAGCCAAATGACACGCAGACAGCCTCTTGCTGGCACTGAATTCCGGTCCACACACACTCATACAACGTGATCTTCTTCCCTTCTCAAGGGTCTCGTGGTCGCCCTGCCTGCTCGCCTCACCTGGGGTGGGCGTACAAGTAGATTGTGGACGTGAGCTGGCAGGCAGAGGAAGGGGGGGGGGGATAAACAAGGAAGCGCGATGACACCTTGTTTTGATGTCGACAGATGACTGGCAGATGGTGGGAGTGTGTGAGCCAGAGGCGAGGGTGAGATCGGGTTGACCAAGCCAGCCAGCCAGCCAGCCAGCAAGCAAGCAAGCAAGCAAGCAAAGCCAAGAAGAGGCCCAATCAGTAGTCGGTCTGCCGGTAGGCGAAAGGCTACCTCCCCACCCCTGGAAGAACAAAGACGAGGATCAGGATCACAGACGCAGACGTTTGACCTGGTCAAGGTCAGGTCAGGTAAAAGTAGGTAGTCAGGTACCTTTTTGGGCGTCCAAAGGTCTCGGGATCCGAGGCTGACCCGGGCTTGGGCAGGCCACTCACTACTCTCAAAGTGCCAGGTAATCTGCCCCAAGAGGACACCGAGAAAGGGGGAAGAAGAGGGGGGGCAAAAGATGGTCACAGTGTGTGGGTGGATCTGTACCACCACAGTTCGACGAGAACAAGACAAGAGACAAAACAGACAGACAAGCGACCGAATAAAACACACACACACACAGAGGGAGGATGACTGCTGGAGCGTCGAGACGGAAGGGTGGTGGGTCGTGGGTACGGGGAACGTCGAGATGGGAGTGGGAAGCTAGGCCTGGGCCGGATGCAAGGTTGTGGCCTCGATACGATGCAAGATCGGGGGAAATCGACGAGATGGAAGGGGGGAAGAGGGGGGGGTACGGAGTACAAGAGTACAACGAAACTCTGTAGGATGGATGGGGGATGAAAGAATGGGGAAGGGGGGAGGGGGGATAGACGTGACAAGTTGGTGGTTGGGTGGTTTGTGGTGTAATGGGTGTGCCTTGCTTGGTGCTGTCGATGTCGCTTAATTGTGATTGTGACTGTGGTTTCGTGTGTGTGTGTAAGAGCGTTATCGTCCGAGTCGCCTCTGGACAACCCAATGGTGATCTTGTTGGTAAACCTGGGCGTGGGAGGGGTGGAAATGGGGGAGGGGACTCGAGAGCTGGGCGACAAGTATCAGACTTTTTCTCTCTCTCTCTCTCTCTCTCTAAACTTGCAGGAGCGCCAATTCCCGAGACAGATGAAATGAGAGAGGGTGAGAGCGAGCGAGAGAGACTAGGGAGGGGCGGCGGCTGGGGAGTGCCTGGGCACTACTGACTGGTCGCAGGCAGGAGAAAATGCGGGCCCTCGTGTCCTGATGATTGTCCATAGAATGCACTATTCCTATCTTGATCTAGCGTCAAATCTCCCCTAACGAGTGCTAACAGTACTAACGGTATTACTGCTGTGTACTACGTACTACTACTTTACTAAGGCACTCTTTAAGATCTGCAACCTCATCACATTGCCCCCCCCCCCAACTCGCACGAGCACTCCTTTTACTTGGTCTCTCTCTCTCTCTCTCTCTCTCTCTTTTTTCCCCTCAAGGAATATGCAAGAGACAATATAAATTCACTGACATCTAGCATTTCTGGTAAAGGGTCGTGGCCTTCAGACTTGGATGTGATCAGCGGGAAAAAGGAAGGAGGGAAGGAGTGAATCAGGTTCGACCTTGCCAAGACATGCATCTTCCTGCTGTTGTGTCAGGGTAGCAACAAGCCCACGGTTGAGATGGAGTTGGGCACCAATGGCTGTTTCTTTCCTTTTCTTCCTGTTCGACAATGGTTGCTTCTGGAAAGGAAGAGAGAGAGCACATTGAAAGAAAGCAGCTTGATCACCGGCTCACACACACACACACACACACACACACATATCAAAACCCTGCCCTCAACCAAAATGCATTCCATACGACGAGTTCCCGTACACCACACCCAAGAACTCCCTCGCAATGTACGTATCCGTCTTGTTCGAAGGATGCAGCTCGTCATACCACAGGAACGTGTCCAGCGGCTGCGGCTCGGTCGTACAGATGGAGTTGTTATCGGCGTCGCAGTGGTGGTAGAACCCCGTGGCGTTGGCCGGGCTGTCCAGGTATGCGGCCGGGTTGTGGTAGATATCAGACAACAGACTGTTGACGTCGAGGATGTCGAGGGTCGCCCCGGGCCAGCGGGCGCCTGCCAGCAGCTCGTAGGCGGCGCCGTAGCGGAAGAGGCGGTTCACGAGCTGCGTGTACTCAAGTATCTTGTTCTGGTACTCGGTCTGGTTGTAGAGCGTCTTGTTGGTCCAGTACTGGTTATCGCCTGCTCCGCCAGCGCTCTGGGCCGCGTACATGGGCGCATACTGGAGCGGGGCCGTGTTGAGGAGGACGAAGCGGCGGCCGCCTGTCGAGTAGATGGTGTCAAAGACGGACCACACGCAGTCGATGTAGGTGGTGATATTGGTCTGCACTCTCGCGTGTGTCAGCAGGCGCTCCTGGTCCCCTTGAATAATAATAATGATAGGCAGAGAAAACCTTGGGCCCTCGGAAGAGGACACAAAAAAACAGCTACTCACCCCAGGGGTCTGCGAGTCTGAAAGGAAGGCATCCCAGCCGAGGTCATTCGTGCCGATCCAGAGGGCATACACGGTGTTTTCAGCCGTCCTGTTCGCGTACAACGTCTGGGCGGCCACGTCCGCCACGAAGCTCGGGAGCTCATCGTCCACGACCGAGGGGAACGGCCCATCGATAGTGCTAAAGTACCGCGAGATGATCTCGTTGCTGCAGACAGCCCCGCTCACGGCGTAGTCAAAGTAGGCAACGCCGGCATACTCCTGGATGAACTGACCCCAAGCCAGGCCGCCCGAGGCACTGACATTAGACTCTGGCTGGATGGTACCAGCGGGCGGGGGGTCGCCGTCGTTGCTGATATAGTAGCTCAGCCGCCCGTCGTCGGTGTAACTATCGCCAAAGGTCACGAGGTTCGAGAAGGGCTTGCCGGTGCAGGCGGCCCCTGCAGCGACCGCCACGACTGTGCTCGCGGCGACGAGTGCCGGGAACTGCATCGCCTCCCTGGGGGAAAATTGAGTGGTTCAAGGTCGACCAAGGGGACGGAATCCTTATAAATTATAAGTGATGCACTGGCGGCAGGGCGAGGACGTAGACGACGATAGGATGTACCTGAGATGAATCGTCATCGTGCCCTTATATGCGCGGGTCTGAACCAGGGGAATATATATGCATGATGAATACACAACTGCACCACGAGGGGAAAAGTAATATACCAATTATGGTAAGAGGGGGGCGGGGGAGCCCTGGGGGATTTCCATGACGCCAGCCCGCTCATCCGAAGGAGGACCAGGACCAGGGACCAGAGGCTAGGTTATTCACTGCTCGTGGCGAGGCGGGATTGACACGATTGAGGGGCATCCAAAGGCATCTTTCTCACTCTATCAAGCCATGTACAATGACGTGAGGGAATACCACTGCTGCTGATCTGATTTGCGCACGGCGAATGAGGTAGATCCTGGAGGCTTGAGAGGAGGAGGAGGAGGAGGAGGAGGAGGAGGAGGAGGAAGAGGAGGAGGAGGAAGAGGAAGAGGAGGACCCCAACGGTGTGAGCTTTCTGCTGCTTGTTCGCTGGTGGGGAATTGCCGTAAGTAGTATGCAGGAGGATGGACACATCGCGCCATGGAGCCGGCAGGACATTTTACCATCATTGGTCGTGACCTGATTGGTTTTTGGCCGATACAATCAGGCTGAATGTGTCATCCTTCCGTCCTATTGACCCGAGGGCGTGGCTGGGCTTGGGACAGACTTGTGCATGTATACTGCCGACGGTCTTGAGTCTAATCATGATAATGTGAGATTTTGCTGTGAATATGTATAAGACATCAAGAACTCAATCGAGAACTCAAAACGGCGGTCAAGAGAGAGAGAGAGAGAGAGAGGGAACCCTCTTGGTAACATCATCCCTTGCGTTCAGACGACTCGGTTCATACAATCACTTGCAAGAAGAAAAGAAATCGTCATAACCAAACACTTTAACAGAGGAAGGTCCAGGTAGACTAAATGCTTCCTTCGCTGTTCTCTTGACGCGACTTCCTGATTTGTGACGAGTTCCTGGGGAAGCCTCGACTCGACCGGTGCTCCGATATGACGAAACCCCGGCCGAAGTGGGGCACCTCTCGACCTCCGGGTTCGGAACCGAGCCGGCCGCTGAACCTCATCCGCAAACTTTCTCACAAGACTCATCATCCATGAATTTTCTGGTTCATGATCGTGACTCAACCTTGATCCCCCTCACACAACCTCATCTCCCATATAAGGTTGCTATACCTCACCACCTTCGTTCAGGACCCAATTGCCATCCTGTATGATCATAGACATAGAATTTTTATTCCCTCTAGATACCAGATAGCAGGTTCAAATCGCTGCATCACGCAGCAGCAGCAGCAGCAGCAGGAGCAGCAGCAGCCTCCTCCTCAAAAGCCCATCATGTCTCCCTTCGACCTCTCCACCTGCGCACGCCCCAACATCCTCCGCCTGCAGCCCTACCGCTGCGCGCGGGATGACTACAAGGACGACGGGCACAACATCCTCCTCGACGCCAACGAGAACGCCTATGGACCCCCCCTCGCCGCCGACGTTGCCGCCACCAATGGTGCTGGTGCTGGTGCTGGTGCTGGTGCTGGACCAGCCGCCAGCGTGGACCTCCTCGGCCTGCACCGCTACCCTGACCCGCACCAGCACGACCTGAAGCGCCTCCTCTGCAACCTGCGCAACACGCACGACCACACCAACAAGGACCTGACCCCAGACAACCTCTTCGTGGGCGTGGGCAGTGACGAGGCCATCGACGCCCTCCTGCGGGCCTTTTGCGTGCCGGGCCGCGACACCATCCTCGTGTGCCCGCCCACGTACGGCATGTACTCGGTCAGCGCCCAGGTCAACGACGTCGGCCTCGTCCGGGTCCCGCTCCTCCCCGCGCCCACCTTCAGCCTCGACGTCCCCGCCATCCTCGCCGCCCTGGACGCCTCCCAGGCTAACGGCGTCAAGCTCGCCTACCTCTGCTCCCCGGGCAACCCCACGGGCGGGCTCCTGTCCAAGGCCGACGTGCGCCGCGTGCTCGAGCACCCCACCTGGAACGGCATCGTGGTCCTCGACGAGGCCTACATCGACTTCGCCCCCGACGGCGCCAGCCTCGCCGAGTGGGTCGCCGAGTGGCCCAACCTCGTCGTCCTCCAGACCCTGTCCAAGGCCTTCGGCATGGCCGGCGTCCGCCTGGGCGCCGCCTTTGCGAGCCCCGACGTCGCCCGCCTCCTCAACAGCCTCAAGGCCCCCTACAACATCTCCTCCCCGACCAGCGCCCTGGCCTCGTACGCGCTCTCGGCCCAGGGGCTGGCCGGCATGCGCGCCAACCGCGCGAGGCTCGTCGCCCAGCGGGACAGGCTCGTGCGCGAGCTGCCCCGGATCCCCGGCGTGGGCAGGCTGCGCGGCGGGACCGCGAGCAATTTCCTGCTGTACGAGATGCTGAACGCACAGGGGGCCCCGGATAACAAGACCGCGCTCGCCGTCTACGAGGGCCTCGCCGAGACCAAGGGTGTCGTGGTGCGGTTCAGGGGCAAGGAGCACGGGTGTGAGGGGTGTCTGCGGGTTACTGTCGGCACGGAGGCCGAGAATACGAGGTTCCTGGAGGCGATTGGGAAGATGCTGGCTGAGGTGAGAGGGGTGGCCAGTCCGCCTGGGGGCAAGGAGGAGGAGGAGGAGACACGGGAAGAGGAGGCAAATGGGATTGTTGCTTAAAAAAAGAGAGAAAAAAAAGATGATGGAATGTTTGGATAGATGGTGGATGAATGGATCTCTTTTTCTGCTGGCTGGTCTGGGACAAGACAGACACCTAGACATATCCCCTTTTGCTGAGTCGATAGATTAGATAGAGACAGAGAGAGAGAGAGCAAAAAAGTAAATAAATACAAACTTTCTAATTCCACATAATATGGAACAAACACTTCAACATACTTTTTTTGGTCACCTATTTTTTTTTCCCTCGTCAAAGGGGGGCAGATGAAGTTGTAATACAACGTTCTGCAGGAGGTAAATATGAATTTTGATGGATTTCTGTCCTGTGAAAAGTGCAATCCAGCTTTCCTTCAAAACGCCGGGCTATTCCCACCATGTGTGTGTGTGTGTGTGTGTGTGTGGTCATGGCATGCATGCATATGTTTTGTGCACGACATGCATTTACCTCCACGCTCAATCTCTTGTTTTATTTTTTTGTACAAATCCGAATACAGGTTTAACTCTATTGCTAATTACACAAAAAGAAGAAGAAAAAAAGAAAAAAAATTGAGAAGAGGAAGAAGAAGAAGAGGAAGAGAAAAATCGGTTACCAGCCCTGTCACCTACTACACCAACACAGCCAGCAGAGATCCAGCCGAGACAGCCAGGCCCCAGACCGCCGCCTTCACAGCAACCACTCTCGACGCCGGCGATTGAGAACGTCTAGTGCTCGCAGGCGAGGACGTCGCGGTGGCGCTCAGGGCGGACGAGGAGGCGTCCGCGCTGCTGCTGGCCGAGTTGTCGGCCGTACCTGTTGACGACGTCGTCGTGGTCGTCAAGGCGGAGGAGCTCGACAGCCGCACGTCCTTGATCTCGGCCCCGCTGTACGGGGCGGGCGCAGCCTTGGCCAGGAGACCATGGACGGTCTCGAGGGCGCTCATCTGCTGGCCCAGGCCGACGCTGCCGTCGAAGGCGCCCGTGTACCACTTTTGGCCGCAGGTGGTGCTGTTGTCGCCGCCGGCGCAGGCCTTGCCGGCGGCGGTGGCGGAGGCCTCGAGGTAGGTGGACACAGTGGACTCTATGGAGGGCACCATGAGGGCCGAGGCGTACATGAAGCGGCTGAGGTAGCCCTTGAAGCTCTTCATGTCGGTGTCGCACAGGCCGTAGGGCTCGCAGGCGTGCTCGTACATGATGTCGGTGGCGTTGTCGTAGGGCGAGAAGAAGCTGGCGGCGGCCTTGAGCAGGCCCTCGGTGTGGGTGGTCCAGGTGGCGGCGTCGGTGCCGTTGGTGGCGTTGGCGAGGACGGCGGCGCCGTACAGGTAGATTCCTGCGGCGTAGGAGAAGGTGACGTTATCACGCTTCGCCACGGTGCAGTTGTCGCGCGAGTCGGCGCCGTCGTAGACGTAGTAGTCGGCGTCGATGAACTGGATGGCCGTCGACCAGTCCCAGACCTTGTTGGCCCAGTCGAGATAGGTCTGGTTGCCCGTGGCGCGGTAGAGGCGGGCGCTGATCTGGAAGAGGCCGCCGTTGGAGACGGAGTTGCGGTAGTTGAGCCCGTTGCTGTTGTCGGCAAAGATCTGCCACAGCAGGCCGCCGCCGCACGCCGACGTGTTCCACCGCGCAGAGAGCGAGTCGAAGGCGTTCTCGGCCACCTGCAGCCACGAGGGGACGCTGGTGTTGGCCGTCTGCGGAAAGTTGCGCTCCGCGGCCGAGAGAACGGTGAAGGTCCAGAAGGCCTGGTCGTCGTTGCCCTCGGAGCCGTAATCGGCTGGGACCATCAGGTTGTTCTGTGGGGCTACGACCTGGGCCGAGAGGGCGGTGGTGAGGACCTCGTCGTACGTCGAGTCGTTTGTGTAGTGTGAGTAGTCCAGCATCGCCCCCATCAGGGCACCACACTCCCACCAGTAGTACGGCGTAGGTAAGGCAGCGTAGGACTGTAGAACTGTGTTAACAGCTTGGCTCGGGCCCGTGAGACGCGGCAGAGCTCTTGAATACTAATCCTCACCTCTGAAGTTCCGGGATAGTACGACATGGCACCTTCGGCAAGAGTCTTTGCAACACCAAGAATCGAAGCTGTAACGTCACACGCACGCACACACAACGCGTTAGCCAGACTGTTGCCACACACATACACACACACACACACACACACAGATAACCATCCCAGACAGATTCGAGCTTCATGTTTCGAACAACGTACAGGTTGAGGTCACATCCAGGCTGGCTGGAGCGACAGCGGCGACATTGGTAGAGGCTTCAGTTGTCCCATCGGTGGCAGCAGCCGCAGAAGCTACCTGGGTGAAGACTCCAGTCTTCGTGATGGCGGACACGAGATTGAGAATACCGCCGTTCATGGTGGCGTTGGTTTTCGAATGTGAAAAGAGAGGCTCGCCAGCAGCGTTGAAGAGAGAGAGAGAGAGAGAGAGAGAGAGATAAAATGTCGAGAAGGGGAGTCCTAGCTCCACAAGAGATGATGTTCTAACAATCAACAAAAGTTGAGGGACGAGAGAGAGAGAGAGAGCCCGTGGTGTCTGTGTCTGTGTGTGTGTGTGTGTGTGTGTGAGAGAGAGAGGGAAGAAATGAAGGGACTGTTATGTTCAAGATGCGGAAAAGAATGACTTCATAGAAGCGTAGTGAACAAAAGAAGCCGTAAAGAAGGAGCACACGTCAGCCCAAAGAAGGACACAAGTAGGGGCAAAGAATCTGAACAGAACCCCCTCCTTTTTTTTATACTACCGTTCAACGGACAAGAAGATGAAGAAGAGAGAGTTGAAGTGAAGTGAAGTGAAGTGAAAGTGAAAGTAGGAGAAGCAAGAGAAGAAGAGAAGCACAGGTGGATGATGGATGGACTGGGGATGAGGTTGGCGATGATGATGTATGTCGACCACATCCCTTCAGGGCCCTTTTGACCCGCCCCCAGACCAAACAAAACCCACCTACCTACCTAACCCCCATCATACAGAACGTTGTACCAAATATGGGGGCCCTCTTTTTGGGGGGGGGGGGGATAACGCGAGAGGCAGCCATTGACCTTGTTCCTGCAGGAGGGGCTCGGGTTCCCGGTCTGCCAACCCAGAAGGAGAAAAAAAGACGAGAAGCACAGCCTGGTTTTGACAATCAGGCATGCATGCTAAAGATCTGACTGGGCGGCTGGCTGGCTGGCTGCACGGCAGTGTAGAGAGAGAGAGCCCGAGAGTCCAAAAGGGTAAAAATGGTTCATGGCAACCCCAGTTCCCCCCTTGTTCCTAGTGGGGGGGGAGGGGGATTGTTTCGTTTGTCCTGGATGCTTGTGCCCCTGGTGACTCGCATTGGACGAAGAGATGCACCGAGATGTTAAGTGGTCACTGCAGGGTTCTTACTATTCATCTGGCTTGTTCCTGGGCGTCTCTGGGGGGAAGAAGGGGGGGGGGTGGGAAGACCCCAGTGGCGCCCTGGCGCCTTAGATGGTTTGAACAGGGGTGGGGTTTAGCAAAGGCTAGGCTATGGGCCATGTGCTACCAAGTATGATTACAGGGGGGTTGGACGCTGGCCATGAACCCATGAATTCTTGCGAGGGGGGGCCACAGCACAACAAGGCAAGAGAAATACGACAATGTAGGATTCCATTGATTGTACAAATAGATTCTGCCTAGACCTGCATGACCAAGAGAGATCTATTATGTCAATTGTAAACATGTCCAGATAAATAACCCAGCCCATGTATCTATCTATCTATCTATCTATCTATATATATGCCTTTTTTTTTGCTTCTCCAAAGTCAATCAAACCCTCCTCGGCAATTTCTGCAAGTAAACACACCAGTAAGAGGGGGGGAGGGGACAAGGAAGGTAGCATGGAAGCAGGGAAGAGGAAAAGGGAAAAAAGAAGAAGGAAAAAAAGGAGGGGGGGGGAGGGGTTGACCTTGTTCGTTTCATATTCCTCTATTGGCCGAACTCTGGCTCGACTCCCGGCCAGACGGTGCAGCTGAAACATCCCTTCTGCACATGATTAGGCCGACGGGCTGCCGCGCGGTCCCCTCCTCCTCCTCCTCCTCCTTCTCGCATTGCCACCCCAACTTGCCCAGGTGGTATTTGACTGATTCAGGGCCAGCCAGCCACCGTCCAGGGGTCCTTTGTAAAAGAGAGAATGTGTGTGTATGTGAGAGAAGAGAGAGAAAGAGACAGAGAGAGGGGCACCGGGGAATTAGGTGTGGCTTCGTGCAACTTGAGCAAAACGGAGCATTGTGGGCGAATCGATCAAGTTCGAGTGTCTATCCCAAAAGTCAGCCCCTCCCCCCCCCTCCACAGCCGCTCGCTTCTTGCCGCCGCCAGATCCTCGTCTTCTTCCCCAGGCCAACGACCCACCCATGATCTGCGACTGGCTCAGACATGTTCATTCTTCTTTATCTTCTTTATTTTGGTACTATGGACATGTATCAAGCAGCACGGATCAAGAAAAGCAGATAAATTTGCCAATCATTGGCACTTCTTGGTATAATGTTTCCCCCCCCCCCTTCTTCTTGTCTTCTGTACGAAGATCAATCCCCTTGTCTTGCCGTAGACCAACCGAGCCCCGTGGGCAAAACTTGCGCCTCGAACCAGAACCAGAACCAGAACCAGAAAACGCCTACGCAATGACCCAAACACTCGCAAACCAGATGAAGCATCCTCTGGGGTATCCCGAACCTCGCCATAACCAAACCAGCTCTCAAGAATCATTGTCACACGCCCAACACTCCCATGACCATCACCGTCGTGCCCACCACCGCGGCTCCCACCAGTGCCACCGGTCTGCTGTAAGGTGGTTCTACGCTGCGGGCTGCCCTCGATGTCTTGGTCGCCTTGGGGAAAAACCACGCCGTATCACTAGGGTTGATCGACATCCCACTGGTCCCGGTCGCCTGACCAGCCGTCCCGGTCGGCGCGGGCGACGTCAAGGTCAAGACACCCCACTGGACCTCGCTGCCAAGATACGTCTCCGTGCGAGACACCTCCGTCGGCCCCGTCGTGTTGCCCTTCTGCCATCCTGCGCCGAAGGATGAATACTCCGTGCACGTGGCTGCTGTCGTCGAGACTAGCTGGCATGAGATCACAGCCGTTCTGCGTGTTGAAAGGTCGCAGGGTGTGAGCAAGGTTCGTCGTGATGATGTTGTTGTCGTCCGGACATGGAAAACCCCCGGGAGGGGGGGGGGAACGGGGGAGGCCTGCTCACTCACAGCATGCTTTCTATCTCTCCTGAGTATTTGAACGTGCTGGGCCCCTCTGCAAAGGTGAACTGCATGCGCCCTGCTATCTGACAGTCATCCGTGTCCGGGCAGAAGATGGTATATGTGGTGGCCGTGCTATCCTGTAAGTAGCAGCAGCCAATGTCAGCAAAAGGCCCAGACACGGGAGATGGTAATCATTCTCATCATGATCCTCAGCATGATGTACTCCTGCATCAAGCACATGCGCGCGCGCGCGAGAGAGAGAGGGAGAGGGAGAGAGAGAAAGAATCATGGGGATCGATGATTGATCGGAGCTGCTTACGCTCGTAATTACACTCCCTGCCAGATCATCCCAGTTCTCACTCCGGTATCCGGGTACATAGACCGGAACCGTGGTCGGGGAGTCATCGGCGGACGTCGGCGTTGGGCTCGGAGCCAGTGCGGCTAGAAGGAGGGGCAGACGCGGCCAGACACGCTTCATATTAAGGGAAAGGAAAAAAGAAAAAGAAAGAAGAAAAAAACACTTGGTCCTCAAGGGAGGAGGAGGAGGAAGGAGGGATTGAAGGCCAGGACGTCCAGGGAGAGAAGGGGAGGTCTGGTGACTATCAGATCATTGGTGCTGCTGTTGTGTGGTGGCTCTCTTGGATGGATCCCCGAGATTGTGAGAGGGCGTTTGCTGCGCTCTCACACCATCGCAAAGGCCACGATAATGCTGCTGTCTGAGGGTCGATTTGAAGATTCAGAGGTGAGGAAATGTTTTTTGAAAAGAGCAAGAGAAAGAGAAAATATGTGTGGGGGTGTGGGGGTGTCCTGTGTGTGTAATGCGTATGTGAGAGAGAGAGAGAGAGAGAGAGGAGGAGGGGCGGAGGACAACCTGACAGGCTCACCCTCTTTCTTTGAGTCTCGTCGCTTTTTTTTTTTTTTTTTTTTTTTGGGCTTCCCAAAAAGAGGGATCCAGTGCTTGTAGGTGATTTGGCATCAGCCCGCTATCTGTGTCTTGAGGTCTTGGCTTTCTCTTGGCTGTCTGACACTGCCAAGAAGTGCCCTGACCCTCTTTCCCTCTTTCCTTCTTTCCCTCTTTCTCTCTCTCTCTCTCTCAGTTCCCTCCTTCCCCCTCTGTTACCACATAAGGGACTGATATGGGCCCCTACCACAATAGTCAATAATAGCCTTGCTCTGCTTGTGCAGGGCCCTCCCCTTCACCCCCCCCCTCCTTCCTTCCTCCCCTCCCACTAGAGAACCATGCCCGCACCGCGAGAAACCCTCAACTTATTGCTGCTACTGCTACTGCTACTGCTACTGCTACTGCTACCATACCATGCCAAGCCTCGCGCGCCAAACGATCACTTAGCGGTGTTACCTAAACTGCACCGCACGTGGTCCTATTTCCGCACCCCTCTTCTCTCTCTACGCTACCCTCTTCCCACACACACACACACACACCCCCCCGGCTGTCCCCGTTTCCGGGGTCCTTGCTCACCGCTCACTTGCCCCCCCCCCCCAGTATGTTGTTGTTGTTCTTGTTCTTGTTGTTGTGGTTGTGGTTGTGGTTGTGCCTTCTGGTCCTACCCTGTCATGTCACATCAGTAAGTTGGCGCAATGGGTGATCCCAATTGACGGGGAGGTTCCTAGGTCGGGATAGGCCTTTTTCCTTGACCTGTTAGTTCATGCAGCAAAGAAAGCTGGGAGACACGGGGGGACGGGAAAGAGTAGAAACTCCTTTCTTTTTTTTTTCTTCCTTTTTTTTCCTTCCCCGGCCCGGCTGTCGCTGTGAAGAGTCAAAGAAGAAAAGAAGGAAAAAAAAAAGTTAAAATTAAAAAGACAATTGCTTTTGTTGACTGAGCCGCAGACGCAGGAAGACAGCACCCAGACCAGACAGGCTCACATCCCGGATCTAGTTGTTCGTTAGTGAATCCCTTACCGTTTCCTCGGTTTGCCGAAAGCCACTTGGTTTTGGTAGAGTAATAAAATAAAAATAAAAATAAAGAACATCCCCCCCCCCTTCCTCTCTCCCGATTGAATTGCAAGTAAGCGCAGCGCGCTGTTGTCCCTTGCCGCCGTTTCGATGAAATTGCAGACAAAAGGGACCTAGGTGTGTCGGGCCAATCGTCAAAAGAACCCAGGGGGGGGGGTTAAACGGCCGGAGTGGGCCCTCTTATAGGCTTAAAAAAAGTCTCGTTTTTGCATTGCGAGGCTCAAGCGAAATATGAATGGACCAACAGACTAGCAGACTGTATGCATCATGCGATTTCCTGACTCTCACAAGCAGGTATTAAAGCGCCAAAGGTCCGCCGGGCGGCCACTGTTCACCCTGGAAGTGATGTTAAACACCTGCACAAATTGAGATTGACATCTCACAAATCGCTATCGGGCTTTGATATTATACATCTATTAACAAAGGCTCTCCAACTCGTATTCCCAAGTCTTTCTCACCGGCTGGCTATCAATCAATCAATCAATCCATCATGATGCAACGAAGCTTCCTCTTGCTGGCTGGGCTGGCCAGCATAGCCCACGCCGACACCACGACATCCGGGTCGGCGACCTCGACGGTCATCAACATTCACCTGCCGACTTCGGTCGATTCCGAGGTTGTTATGGGATCGATTGTGGGGGTAGATGCCACGGCGACATCATACTTTGTAACCTGCCCTACGACCGAGTCCTCCCTCGATTGCGGCTTTGGGACTGGTCTCGAGGTCGTCGAGGGGCCTGCTGTGCTGGAGGTCCACATGACCGAGTCAGCTATTGGGTAAGGCGATAAGCCAGACTGATTGTGTTTGGAAGAAGAGAGGGGAAGAAAATGTGAGTGGCGGCTGACGTTTTTTCCAGGACTATCGATATTTCTTGCGCTGTCACCTCCGACACAGCAACATGTACCACGTCTATGACAACGGTCGATTACGACATCTCCGGGACGGCCGTCTCGTACGCGACGGTCACGAGCTCTGGAAGTGCTGTGGTGACCGGCATCAGCTCTTACACCCTGCCTGTGACGGTAACGGCGGGCCTGGAGAAACTCGCCGCGAGCACGACTGGGTCAACTTCTGGTTCGACAACCGGGTCGACTTCCTCAAGTACTGGTGGTGTCCCGAGGATGACCCAGAATGCCGTGTTTGTGGGCGCCGCAGCCATGGTCGGTGGTGTCCTGTTGATGTAGACGATATAGTTGGCGTTGAAATGTGATAGATATCCCTCGATTCTAAATGTCTGTAGCGTGCAATGATACCCGCTTGGATAGGACCAATGGAGGTGGTATTTTCCGCCTCGTGGATGGATGCGCTCATTTAGAAGATTGTTGTGCTTTGCGGCCCTCCTCAACCCAACACTCGAGAAACAAGGGTCCAGTCTCGATCGCGCGGATAGGGATGGTGGTGGCGGTCGTCGTCGTCGTCGTCGTCGTCGTCGTATTAGCGCCACCAACACTGGCAACCTTCCCTTGGCGATTTCGCGGGGCACCCTTCAGTC
Source organism: Cryphonectria radicalis (assembly GCA_014849355.1). Classification (NCBI taxonomy): domain Eukaryota; kingdom Fungi; phylum Ascomycota; class Sordariomycetes; order Diaporthales; family Cryphonectriaceae; genus Cryphonectria; species Cryphonectria radicalis. The sequence continues at coordinate 73,379 of JACWQW010000024.1, forward strand.
CAGGTTGTGAAGGGATCCATGGCTGAGGATGTCCTATTGGCGCGCGGGACTTGTCTCGTAGTTCAACGACCACTGTGAACGTGCAGCCCTCCGGTAGCACATCCATCTTCTCGCCCGCATAGGCAAGGCGACGCGCCGCACCTCGAAGTTGCTCGTCGACGTCGATCCAGTTGATGGTAGCAGCCGGTTCTTGGTTATCGTTATCGTCGTCGTCGTCGTCGTCGTCGTCGTCGTCTTCCTCGTCCGAGTCCTCGTCCTCATCCGTGCCCCCTTCAGCATCATCCTCCGCGTCAGTGTCTCCCTCGCTGACACTCTCGCCCTCGTCCGAGTCCTCGTCATCGTGCTGTTGCTGCTGCTGGCCCTCGTCCTTTTGCTGGTCTTCTTCCTCCCCGCGAAAGCTTTTCAATGCCTCTATACCGCCAGGCCATGACGGGAAACGAGAGACGTCAAACATCCACCTCTCAAGCACACTTCCAGGAGGCAGCTGGCGGACAACCGAGACCTTGGCAGGTGGTGGCTTGAGCGGCGAATGGATGACCACAGCCACCCTCTCCGCGGTGCCCTTGGCTAGCTGAGCCATGACGGCGTCGACGGCATCGTTGATCCATGAGCAGACCTTGGGATGACGGGACTGGTGGACAGGCAGGTTAAACGCTTTGACAGAAAGAAAGGTATCTCTTGGATAGATGTTGCGATTGTAGAGGATGGTGTGGATCGAGACGGTGAGGAAGCTGGTGAAGGCGTCGAGGAGAGTACTCGCCTCGGCAATAGGCACTTCTGTCGTCGCCTGGGCCGACAACAGTTGTTGCTCTGCTCCTGCTCGCCGTAGAGGAGGCGGCGGCATCGACATGACGCGGCGAGTATGGCCTTTTTGGTTTTTCTTGGTAGGGTCTTGTCTCAAGTTCAAGGACGGACCAACAGCGGCCGCTTGTGCCTAAGAAGTTGAGAGACGATATGGGACCGGTGGGCACTAAGTAATTAGCAGTGAGCCACGCCTAGCTCCCGTTCTTGTACACCTTTTTGAGGGCTTGCCGCGTATGTCTTTTTCTTGGGGGGAAGGCAGGCAGATGTGATCTTCTCTAAGCCCGGGCAGGAGCTTTTTCAGATAAGCTGATGACCAAGAGGGCAACCACAATTGAGCCTTAAGATGCAGAGTGAGGAGTGCTGTTACAGGCTAGGCTGAGCAGTCATCTTTCTAAGCCTTCCTTGGTCAGGACCAAGAGCCAGGCATTCCAAGCCAAAGGCCAAGATACAAGAAGATAATGAATGAAGAATGGAAGTTTGCGCATCAATTTTGCTATTCTATAAGTTTGTAAATTTTTCTGGGAGATGGGTAAGATCCCCTCTCCGCAGATTTGTGAAGGAAAATATTATACTGTGTTGGACTGTGATGCTTCATGAAAACCCCAAGACAGTTTAGCCCCTGCACGCGACCTAAATCGCGTCACGTCAGTTTTTGAACAAGCCTGGGCTGGTAACCAAGCATTTTTGGTAGCCCATCAACCAATCCTTCAAACCAGTATGGGAAGAAGTCCTGTTCATTTTGAACAGAAAGGGTCAGCATCATCATGAAAGCCAACTGTCTGGAAAATTTCTCGGAAATTTGTGTAGGCAGCAAGTCAAGGCATCCAATTGCCACACAGAAGACGCGTCTTAGGGGAGGGGGGAAGGGGGGAGGGGGGAGGGGGGGGAGGCATGAGGCAGTGAATGCACCCTGCAGTGGGAACGAAACTGAGCTGTAACCCCACCATCCCCAACAGCTTACCCGCTTCTACGCCCTGCAGCTCTGCCAACCCGGCGAGCTTTCCCTCTTCTTTCCCTCATGCACACTTTGCTAACAAAATACTGGCTTCATCCGGCTGTTGCATCACCAAGTGTTGAGCTGAAAACAAGTACACCCAACAACCACCAGGCTGTTTCAGGCCTAGGCACTTCTTGTTCACATCAGATCTGTCTTAACTGATTGACAAGGCTGCTCTGCTTGCTCTTCTTCAGACTACTTTATTTACAGCGACCTAGCTCCCAAGTACCCCTCTTAGCCCTGCCCCGCAGTAGTTCGAGCCTGAGAGACCAAACCCCCCCTAAGGCCAGAGCAGAACAAGAGGGCGGCCATCATGGAGGACCAGCTGGCCCAGCTGCTGGTCGACACCCAATCCCCCCAGGAAGCGCCCAGGAAACGTGCTGAGCTCGACCTTCTGCACGCCCAGACGAACCCTGCCTTCCCAGTCGCCCTGGCAGACATCGCTGCCCACTCGGCCATCGCGACAGAAATCCGCCAGGCCGCCTTGTCTTACCTGCGGCGCTTCATCGAGTACAACTGGGGCGAGGAGGGCGATGAGGATGGCGAGGGGCCCCGTATCCCCATCCCCGATCCTACCAAGGAGCAGCTGCGTCCCAAGCTGCTGGATCTGGCGCTGAGCGACGAGTCCGACCGCAGGGTCAAGTCTGCTGCCAGGTAAGCTACGCACAGGAAAGAGAGAGAGAGAGAGAGAGAGAGAGAGAGAGAGAGAGAGAAGCCCGGGCGCCCGGGGGGGGGGGGGCGACCGTATGATGAGAGGACAGTTAGGGTAACACAGAGCACAGTTATGTAGTTGGCAAGATCGCCAACAACGACTTTCCCGACAAGTGGCCAACCCTCCTCCCCACCCTCCTCAAAGTCATCCCGACCGGCACCGACGCCCAGCTCTACGGTGCCCTCAAAGTTCTTAGCGACATCGTCGAAGAGAGCCTGACCGAAGACCAATTCTTCTCTGCCGCCCGACCCATCATCGATGTCGTCTACAACGTTGCCCTCAGCGATGCTCGAAAGCCGACCCTGCGGGCCCTGGCCGTGCACGTCTTCCGCGGCTGCTTCGATCTTATGGATATGGTCAAGGACGATCACCCGAAGGAGGTCAAGGGTTTCGCCGAGGAGGCCCTGAAGGGGTGGCTCCCATTCTTCTCGCAGGTGCTCCAGGTTCAGCTGCCGCCCGTCTCTGAGGAGTCCCCCGCGCGCGAGTACCGCAACGGCATCATCTCGTTTAAGCTCCAGGTTGTGAAGACCCTGATGAAGGTCAAGAGCGTCTTCCCAACCCTTCTCCTGCCGCAGAGCCTTGCTTTCTTCCAGGCAACGTGGCACGAGCTCTCCCTCCTGCAGGACCAGTACCAGGAGCACTTCATCGACACGACAGGCCAGGGACGACTGGAAGACTCGGACGGTCTGCCATATACCCTCGACTTCTTGATCCTGGAAGAGCTGGACTTCCTCAACCAGTGCATGAGGGCGGCACCGGTTCAGAAGGAGCTCGAGGCACAGCTCAATGGACGGCCAGCCCACGAGGCACCTTGGGTCATCGACCTCATGAAGTTGCTCGTTGCCTATAGTCGCATCACCTGCGAGGAAGAGGAGCTGTGGGACATCGACGTCTCCCTGTACCTCGCCGAAGAGACCTCGGTAGGTTCATCCCCATATTCTGTCACTCTGCTGCGAGCGCTCCCTTCCTTTCTTTTTTCTTCTTCTTCACCGAAGGACAATGCTGATAATTGACTGCCAGGTGACGGCAAACTACACTGCACGAACTGCCTGTGGTGACCTGCTAATCAAGATTGGGGAGTGGCTGCATGGCAGGGCCTTGGAGGGTCTCTTCGCATACACCAAGACACAATTCACGGACCAAAACGATTGGCGCTCGCAAGAGGCATGCCTCTATCTGTTCAACATGCTTCTCAGCGACTTTCAGGACCGCACCGAAGCTGTACCGCCAGAGGTTGCCCAGGCACACGTGGAGCTGATCAACTATGCCGCAGGTAATATTCCTCCCTCTTAAGAAGCCAGGATCTTGGCGTGACAACGCATCTCGCCTCCTTGTGCTGGTGCTAAATCTTCTCCTTAGGTCAAGAGCAACCTCTGCTCCGGGCTCGAGGTTTCATTGTCGCCGGCACACTCTCTCAAGGGTTTGCGCCCGTCAATACACTGCTCGACCGGACGATCCAGTCCATCAGCAGCGATAGCTCCGAGCTCGTCCAGGTCGCCTGCATCAAGGCCGTGGAGAGCTTCGTCACCTCTGGCAACGTGCCTGCCGACCGTCAAGTGCCCATGCTCGTGGCCATCAACAGCTTCCTTGATGGGAAAGACATGACTGAACTGGAGGATGCTGATGACTTGCTGGTCACCCTCGCTGAGGCCCTCAGGGCTGTCATCAGCATCGACCCGCGCATTACCATCGCGTCAGAGATCAAGTCGGTCGACTCGCTGTTCCTGATCGCCAAACATGGCTCTTCTAATTTCCAGGTCACCTTCATGGTCGTCGAGGCTTTCGAAGACCTGGTCTCGACCCTGTCGGACCCGACATCGTATGCGGCCCTGTGCGCCAAGGTCTTGCCCACGATCGCTGGCGCCTTCAATGTCGCAGACATGACCCAGGACGATCCCCTGCTCACCCTGGCGTGCGAGCTGCTTGTGCCGCTGGTGCAGAATGGCTCTGAGCCTCTGCCCGCTGGTTTTGTGGCGGCAACACTTCCGAAACTGAAGAACCTGCTGCTTCAGTCTCCCGAGGGCGAAGTCTTGCGGCCAGGTGCAGAGGCCATCAAGTACATGCTCATGCACGATCACCACCAGGTGCTCGGCTGGCATGACGAGAATGGCCAGTCTGGACTGGAGACCTGCCTCCTTATCGTGGATCGCCTCCTCGGGCCCAACATCGAGGACAACGCCGCATCAGAGGTCGGAGGGCTCGCGGCAGAGCTTGTGGAGAAGGCCGGCCCGGAGCGTCTTGGACCTTACCTGGAGAAGCTCCTGCAGGCAGTTGCTAACCGCCTCGCGACCGCAGAGGCTGCTGCCTTCATCCAGTCCCTCATCAGCGTCTTCGCGCGCCTGTCGCTGGTCCAGGCCGGTGATGTGGTCCAGTTCCTCAGCACTATCGACATCAACGGCCAGAACGGCTTGCAGGTTGTCATGAGCAAGTGGCTAGAGAACTCTGTCAGCTTTGCGGGGTATGATGACATCCGACAGAACGTTATTGCCCTGTCGAAGCTCTACTCCCTCAACGACCAGCGCCTGGCCCAGATCCAAGTGAAGGGCGACATGATCATCCAGCCAGGCAACGGGCGTATCATGACGCGGTCGCGAGCCAAGCAAAACCCAGATCAGTACAGCTCGATCCCGGCGACTCTGAAGATCCTTAAGGTGCTGATCGAAGAGCTGCTGTCGGCCTCGGGCGTCCAGGGCGCGGCCAATGCTGCCGCCGCCGCCGCCGCCGATTTTGCCGACGCAGACGAGGATGACGGTGATGAGGGCTGGGAAGATGAGCCTGATATGGTGAACTCTTCACATGCGGCACTGATGTCGATGCTGGACAGCGGTGGCAAGCGTACACGCGACGACGAGACCCAGCAGTATCTGTCCGAATTCTTCGTGCGGGCCGCACAAGAGAACATCGCAGACTTCCAGCACTGGTACAACATGCTCACGGAGGACGAGCAGAAGAAGCTGAACGAGCTGGCATGCAGCTCCTGATACGATAATGCCCTAGGCCCGAGAGGGGATTCAGGGAACTCGATTCAAAACGCTGGTTGAAGTTCCGACAGCATTCTTTCTGCGACACTCTCAAGTCAGAGGCGAACTTTGCTCTGAACGACGATACGATGAATTTCTGATTGCAGTAGTAGTAGTATTAGCAGTAGTATGCTTTTGTTTTCTCCCCCCCCCCCCCCCTTTTTGTCGATACCTAAATTACATGCGCACACAAGAGTTGGAATGTCTGGGGCAGACGAGGTGTACGTTTAGGACCTACACGCTCCCCCGCACCCTTTATAAGTCTGATATATACATTTATACATATAAGGAACAAGCAGTGTGTAGCCTTTGTTTTTTTCCTTGTACCCCACAGAGGGTAACAAAGTAGATAGATTTTTTTCAAAAACAACCCCCCAATGATCATACATGACTACTCACCGTTTCTGTATATGTTGTGAACGTTGGAGCTATGTTATTTCACCGACATGGGAGCAGGAGACGAGGTTTCGTGACGTAGAATAGAGTCCTTCATTGTATTGGAGGGCAGACGAAGAAGGCAAAGCCCGCCAGTCTCGTTTCTTGGGGGTCAGGATCATCATCTTGGGCTAGTTCTGACTGGCCTCCTGCTATGAATACATCGTCATGTACATCGTCAAGCCTCGTCGTAATCGTACACACGGCGGCTCCTTTTTTTTTTGGGGGGGGGGGGGGTTTCTTCTTCTTTTTCTTTTCTTGAGCATTGCCGCCGCAAGTACAAACCACCTAGATGATATCACCCCCAAAGGGATTCCCACCGCCCCCTCCAAACCCACCACCAGGCCGTCCACCACCGAACCTCGGTGGTCCCATCCCGGGCCCGACGGGATCCCATCGCGCGCCGGGCGGCGCCTGCGGATCATAACCCCCACCCTGGCCTCCGCCGCCCTGGAAGAGCGGGTCGTCGAACGTAGGGTGCATCCCGCCGCCCATGCCACCCGGACGCGGCAGCCCGCCGCCGGGCACGAAGCTGCCCCGCAGGGGGTCGTGAGGGGCCAGTCCCGGTGGATGCAGGTCGTCGTGTCCGATATTGAAAGGTGATCTGCCGTCGCCGGGCATGCGCAGGCCGCCGCGTGGCGGCCTGTTGATCTCGAGCTCGTCCTCGAAGCCCGGCGGGGCGAAGTCGCCTGCCGGCACGACGGGTGGTCTGCGGGGCGCGGTGAGAGGATCGTCGAAGGGGTACGGCCTGGCGGGCTCGGGGAGGGCGGGCTCGGGGATCCTGGGTTGTTGCTGTGGCCTACCGGACCTCTCTCGGGCGGCGCGGTCGGCATCTTGTAGGGCGGCGGCGGTCTCCTCATAGCCCTCCTTCTGCAGGCTGGGGATCAGCCTCTGGAGGATATTGATTTTGAGCAGGGCGGCGAGATCGGCGACGCGCTCGGGAGAGATGAAGACGGCCTGCAGCTTCGAGGTGAGGTCGGAGCGGTCCTCGGCGCCGTCGGGACGGAGGGTGATGCGCAGCGGCAGGGCGGACGAGGAGATGTAGTCGCGCGCCGAGACCTCGAGGCGGGTGATCTTGTCGGCGCCGACGGCGAGGCCGCGGATTTCGGTCTTCGAGCCCATCCTGTCGGTCTTGAGAATGAAGTGCATGGAGGACTGAGTGTGTGCGTAGAGGAACGAGTAGGAGGAGACGGAGGCGTTCCATCTTGATGGGAGGCGGGGTGAGAGGGAGGCACACTCCTGTTCTGGAGAGGTAGAGAGAGAGAGAGAGAGAGAGAGAGAAACATGTGGTCAGTATGTATGTGGCGCTGTTGTCTATAGAGTGAATAGGAGAGAGGGAGAGAGAGAGAGAGAGAGAGAGAGAGAGAGAGAGTGCTCACCAATCTTCTGGTCCTCGTGGAAGCCCAGCAGGCGGAAGCCCAGGTTGACCATGCAGGCGTGTGTGAAGAGGGCGAGGGCCTCGGCGGAGCTGCTCATGTCTGAGGTAGTATCGCCTTTCTCATGGGTTGGCAGGGCGTCTGCCATGCCCTGCAAGATGTTCTGCGGGCTGAGGGGGTTTCCTGCCATGATGTGTAATCGCTGTTGTTGTTGTTGTTGTTGTTGTTGTTGTTGTTGTAGTAGTAGTAGTTTGTGGTTCGGATATGATGAAGGTCAGGTCAAGTCAGGTCAGAGGAAGAAGGCTGGAAGTTGGAACGGTGGTCTGGAGGCGAAGATGCGAAGTCGTTGTTGACTGAGGAGTGAGGGCGAGACTGAATGACGTTCTACCTGGAGGGTCGAACGGTTACTTATGTCCAAGGGTAGCTGCATGTGCTGCTAAGCTGGTGCGTCACTGGGAAGCCTAGCAACCCCAACCAAACTAACTATAGGGCTGAGTTTGGGTGTAAATCGGGTGTGGAGAAAGCTTCCCGCAGGCCCGAAACCCCTATAAATATATATATATATATATATATAAAATAAAAAAATAAAAGGTGCAACCCAACAACCAAGATAAATAAATAATCACTCGCTTCTGCAGGGCAGCTTTGCGGAATGCAGCCAAACAAAAATAAAAGTAAAATATGTTCATTTCAGTGAAGAATATGCTTCTATATTTTGTATGGAAATTTTAATATTACAGCCATGTTTTTTTTTTTGTTTTTTTTGGATGGGGATTGAATGATGGTGATCATGTGAAAGGTACTGTAAGGAAGGCATCGATTCTGGAACCACGAAACATGTTCCTCCCACTATTGTACAGGAGCAAAGAAATCCAGGGATGGCTTGAGACCCTGATGTTTATCCATACTGTACATACATATGTGCACTTCCTCCTCTCCTGTTCTCGTTGGAAGAACACACTGAAGAGGGCTCGAGGGTGGGTCCAGCCTCGCCCCTGTAGCAAGGAGCCCATGCTGGAGCCCATGCTGGAGCTTAGGCTCAGTCAGGCACGTCAGGCTCAGGCTCATCAAGACCCTGGTGGGGTACTCCTACTAACTCTCTACCCTGTAATTACATAGTTACAGTACAACCATGGTAGATTATTTGGCGGCACCCCAGCCCCGCCCGGACCTTGTTTTGTTGCTGCGTTAACGCCGAACTGACCTCAACAACTGTGCTGCAGCATGCCTGCTCCTCCATACACTCCATTTCGACCTGGCATTACACCACGACAACTGGCCCTTCTGATCACCTGTGGAGGCGGCCGCGATTCCTAAGAATTTATCCCCAACAGAGCAGCCAAACCCTAATACTGCTCGCCGTGCGGCTGACAAGTAAGACGATCACTTTCTACCATAAACAAGAGGGACAATCCACCGAGGCTTGACTCGAGGTCACGATCCACACACACGCACACACACACACACACACACACTCTCTCTCTCTCTCTCTCTTTTTCTTTCTCTGACGTCCTGCAGAGACAGCTACTGCGCCGCATCTCTATGCATGTCTCCTCCGTTCAGCTCAGACATCTCACAGCTGCCCACCCCACTGGATCATGCACAGGACACTGCTGCCAACGAGGTGAAGAGCGCGATGGGGCCAAGTCAAGAGACGTCATCGTCACCCAACGATGAGACCATGGCAGAGACCAAGCCTCTCGTGGCCGACCCCGTTCCGCGGCCTGAGGACATGAACGCCCTCGACACAGAGCCCCAGCAGCTGCAGCCTGCTGCAACCGGGCAGAAGAGTGCTGCTCACAGGCCAGAGCCGCTGGATCTGCAGTCTGGGGCGCAAAAGGCAGCAGAAGAAGGGCTCGAGGCTCCAGAGACCTCGACAGCAACGCTCAAGCCCTCCACCCCTATGACTACCACAGCCGCCCAGTCCACCAACATCGAGTCTAAACCCTACGTCGATCCCACACCGGCCACCCCTTGGACCTCTCGGCCCCCCTCGAGAACCCCTTCCAGTGCGACCGACCGCCCTCGGCTGTCCCTAGAATCTATACAGGGTCGCTCAGATGACGATAGACGCTATACAAGCGAGGACGAGCGGGATAATGATGGCTCCGAGATACAGAACATCATGGCACAGTTCAGGGAGGGGGGCGGTGGTCCGGGTGAGGAAGAGGTTATGAGTCCCCGGCTCGAGATCGCATCCCCCTTCTCCACGGCCTCGATACAACATTCAGCCCGGAGATCCAGTCTGGAGCCTGTCGCGCCGGCTATCTCCCAGCAGCTGCAGGGCTTGCGGCTGGAGTCTGGCTCTCCGGCCAGCTTGGCATCCAAGGGCAAGGACCCCGAAGACCAAGGACCACCAGTGCCCCCAAAGGACCTCTCGATACGCTCCGGGAGGACGGGTCAGCTCATGAAGGAGGACCGTGACATCGGCTCTCCGCTATCACCAACAGTCTCTTTGCATAGGCCACCCCCGCCGGAGCCTGAGCCTGAATCGGCCTTGCCGTTTGACTTCCACAGATTCCTGGAGCAGCTGCGCAACAAGAAGGCTGACCCAGTCGCGAAGTACCTGCGGTCCTTCCTCAACGAGTTCAGCAAGCGGCAGTGGATGGTGCACGAGCAGGTCAAGATCATCAGCGACTTTCTTGCCTTCATTGCCAACAAGATGGCTCTCTGTGACGTGTGGAAGGACGTATCCGATGCCGAGTTCGACAATGCAAGGGAGGGCATGGAAAAGCTTGTCATGAACCGACTCTACGCGCAGACATTCTCGCCTGCGATCCCACCACCACAGCCCATACCAGGAGGGAAACCGCGGAGGAAAGGTGGCGAGCGGCCCATGGGACCGGGGCGCAGGGGACAGCACCAAGAGGACGTTGAGCGTGACGAAGTGGTCGCGCAGAAGATCAAGATCTACGGCTGGGTTCGAGAGGAGCACCTGGACATCCCACAGGTCGGTGACAGCGGGAAGCGCTTTCTGAAACTTGCCCAACAAGGTCAGAGACCGATCTTTGCCCCGTGCAGCCGAGCCTCAAACTGACAGAGTCAGAACTCCTTAAGATCAAGTCCTATCGGGCGCCGAGAGACAAGATTATCTGCATTTTGAACTGCTGCAAAGTCATATTCGGTAAGGGGCTTGCTTCTGGGTTGCTGGGCAGGAGTGCACAAGCTGACAGGGCATATAGGCCTCCTCAAACACTCGAAAGCCGACTCGTCTGCGGATTCTTTCATGCCACTACTAATTTACGTCACCCTGCAAGCAAATCCCGAGCACATAGTATCCAATGTGCAGTATATACTCAGGTTTCGCAACCAGGACAAGCTTGGCGGCGAGGCTGGCTACTACCTGTCCTCGTTGGTAAGAGCACATCTCCATCTCCTTACCTGTCCAACGCAGATCGCCAGCTGACACACATTCTACCAAAGATGGGCGCCATCCAGTTCATCGAGAACATGGATCGCACTACACTCACCATCACCGACGAAGAGTTTGAGAAGAATGTCGAGGCTGCTGTCTCCGCCATCGCCGAAAAGCACAGGCTGGAATCTCCACGCACTTCCACCACCCTCGAGAGGCCAACGCAACCGTTCAGCGGGCCAGGCGAGCCCTCGTCGGCCAGACAGTCCATGGATCACAACGCGGCAGCTCAGTCATCCTACTCACCTCGGCAGTCCACCTCTTCCAACGACGACAATGGTGAGTACGATGAAAAGGCTGCCATCACTGGGCTCCTTCGTTCTATCCAGAAACCCCTCTCGACCATCGGCAGAATGTTCTCCGACGACGCCGACACGCCCGCCCAGTCAAGCTCCTCAGCCCGCAGCCCATCAAGCACGCCCCACCCACCAGGCGGGGATAGCAGCCGCAGGAGTGCAAGTGCCCACGGCCGGTATTCTGCGGAGGAGGCAGCAGCCAGACAGGCCAGCGCCGAGGTCGCAGAAGCTCAGAGGATCAACCGGGCTGAACATGCCAACATCGTCGAAACACTGGCCAGCATGTTCCCGGACCTGGACAAGGAGGTCATCAGTGATGTGGTCTACCAGAAGGAAGGACGGTATGTCTATCCTTGCTATCCAACTTGGTGGTCGTGTGCAGTGTGTCTGTGGACTAACAAGTTGTCGTGCAGAGTCGGATTAGCGGTGGATGCGTGCCTTGCGCTCTCAGCATGAGCCTGGGCCAGGCCAACAGGCTGAAACACCACGGCTGGTCTTGTCCGGGAAGAGAGGGGAGCATAAATCGTGTCTCAGCATCAGCGGCGCTTAATGGGAGCAGGGTAAGAGGCGGGTTCATGTCATAGTTTCTGGAGATTAGCGGCCTGCATCTAATGGAAGCATTGCCAACGCATTGTTGCAACATGGTCATGTGGCTGGGCTATATTTTTTGGTCCCGCATCCCGTTCTATTGATTCCCTCATGACTTTATAGCAGTGCTGAAAAGACAAGAGGCTTGTTATATCGTTTGATATGAGCCTTTTACAAAGGTAGTATGGAATGGAGATCCACGGCTTACTTGCTACTCGTAAGACCGAAACCCACGCGACCCAGCACCTTACCTACTTTGACGCAACAAGAAGTCTTGAGCAAAAAGGAAATAAAAAATATATCCCAATGACGCGTTGCGCTGCGGCAAAAGATGC